>VXBC01006152.1:635088-714429 GCA_013399945.1 Ploceus nigricollis
AAAAAAACAAGTGCACATAACATCAATGCCACCTCTGAGAAAAATCATCACTACACGAAGATACAGTATACATAATACAGTATAACATGCACTCTCCAATGATAAGCTAGAAGATCCAGAGTAAGTAAAGATTTCATACTTGTGCGGTTTTTTGTGCAAAATTCTGAGAGACCATGACAAAAATCACAGACTGAAAAAAGTTTTGAGATTGCCAGACAAGCTGTGGCATTCAATAACCACTCCAATGACCAGATCATTAGCCAGCAGCTAAAGTCACATTGAGTGAACCAGTTTAAAGTTTTGAGTTGCTCATCATGATAAAATACGAGGCCATAGAGGCAGTTTGGAAGGGAATGAAGAGTGTTGCTTGTGAGGGGCCAGCCATGATGGTGCTCTGCAGGAAGTGCCACACTCCAATATGCTCTGTCGTCATTAGCATTTTTATTGGCTACATGAAGAAGGCGAAATAATATTAACTTAAAAAGAGATTCTATTTGCAGAAAAACACATGCACTAGTAACTCAGTGTGGCCATGTTAAATCTCTTGAGCTTTTTCTCAGAGCAGTGCAAACCACAACACTTAGAAATCTATTTCTTATTTAAAAGAAACTAAGATTTTTCTTTGGGGGGAATGTGTGTTAAAAATAGAAGTAATTTACTCATCAGAGATACTCTGAGTACAACTGAGGAGTGGTATTCATAGCATTTTTATTTTCTGCTGAATGCCACTGAAAACAGGATTGAGAGCCGTGTTTGGATACCACACAGCAGCCTTATTGTGCTCTTTTAGGTGATTGAGAAAAATAAAGCTTCACAAAGACAGGTAGAGTGAGCTGGTAAAAAATTTAAATCTGTGATTGTCATGTGTCTGATCTGATCCAGGAGAGCATGGCTTTACCATTCGCAATCATTTGCACAAAGAAAACAAAGAAAGGGCAAATGATACAGTACTGTACCTCCATGGTCTGAGACTGGTGCATGGCTTTGATTGCATTCTGTGCCATTGCCCTTGTAGAAAATGTGACAAACGCACAGCCTGTGGGAACAAGGGGACAGGGAGCAGGAAAGACAAAAAACAACAAGACAAAAGGGTTGGACGCTTGTTAAACCAACACAGTCTACGAGAACGGCCACAAGACGACACTGTTCTCAGTAGTACATAAAAATAAACAACTTCTCTAGTTTATTTATTGACAGTGCTGACTTGCTAATCTGACCATAGATGAAAGAAAAAAAATTAGGTGGAGATGGGTGACAAGAAGGGTTTTTATTTAATTTTTTTGGTTTGTTTTTGCTTTGTTTTTATATTTTTTTTGTTTGTTTGTTCTGTTTTGTTACTGTTTTTGTTCTTTAGCCACAGGGTTTGAAATAAATAAGGCTTTTATGTAGCCTTTGGATTGCATAGTTAAATCTATTCAGACCATGCATTAACAATTGCTTGCTCTGGCTTTTGTGTAGGTAAACTGTGGATAGTGAATAAATGTCGGCATCACTGACAGCTGAACTGAGAATTTAATAAAGGGGTCCATAACATCACAAATTACTGTGATGCACCAAGAAGTATCATACAAATAAGAATGAGAAAAACACCACCGTGTATCCTGTGACTATTTGTGAAAAGACTCAGACAAAATTCAGTAATGTAGGTGGAATCTCAACATTTAAGAAAATAACATCTTAAAAATAAAATACCTCATGGTATTTGTTTCTCTGAGTTCTAGGTACAAGTATAATTCTTTGATCCATGAAAGCTACTGCCAGCTTGAACAATTCTGAAGCTATGTGCATGAATAACTGAAAAAAATCACTCTTTTTTTTCCCTCTTCAGCCTTTAAAATCATAATAAAAAGCCAGTAGGCTAATGCCTGGGCTATTTTTCCACCCTTTTACTATTGTCAGCCATACCTACACTGGGCATGGTGCAGGTCAACGTTTTCAGTGCATGATTCACTGCCCTTTTGGCTAATAAAAACATTGCCTCCTGAGATTTACATTTTATTCTTCATGCACCCTTGGGCATCTTAAAGAAAAAGACTGTGAAATTAATGCAGATTCAGGCTGATTTTGTAATAATACCATGGCACACTAAAAGCTTAGCTAAAGCAACACAGACTTATTTCACTTGTGATCTCTAATGACTTTAAAAGTGCATTGATTTTCAGCTCCCTTAGCCTTGCACAGTTTGAACTTAGGTTTCAGAGAATAATTTAGTGTTCCACTCAATTTCCTCAAAACATTATTATTATTACTACTTAAAAGATTTCCAAATGAAGCAGATCTAAGCACTGAGAGGCGAAAGCATATTGTCATTTTAGAGCTAATGCATGAAAGCTACATTCTGGCATCAAAAATACAATATTGTTGCCCCTGTGGCCAATGGGCAAAATAAACCATTTTGCAATCCAGCAAGCAACAGATTGTTTGGTTTATGCAAATCAATTTGAGGCATAGAATACCTTTTCTTTTTAGCTCTGTCTGTACCTGGTAAGATTATCAAGTCAAGACTGTATTCACATTTTAATCAAACAACAGTAAGAGAAAGCAATGCCTGATCATTACCCAAAAGCACTACATCTAGTCATGAAAATAAAGTCAATGCATTTTTGCATCATGCGGTATTTTTTTTTCTCTTTAATGTAAAGGCCCTCGATTCAAAAGATCCTAAGCTAGCTCTGGCTGATAGATGAGCATCATAAAATCAGAAATCAAAATTCTTTTACCCAAACTTCACCACAGCATTGTGACTTTCTGTATTTCTTAGGTAACAAAACAGCTGATGATGTCTCACTACTGTTTAGCCACACTACATAATGCTATACTAGTCTTGCTCAGCAACATATTTCTGTCAAAGAATATGATGTAACAAACCAGCTTTCTGTACAGCAATCTAGACAAAATGTGCAGTAGAAGGGTAAATAATCTACAGTACGTCTCCTAGATTCCATATTGCTGCTGTGCACTAAAATTAAAGAGGCCCAAATTTACCATCAGTCTCAAAGTAATCTCTCTTAACACCATTTCTGTTATTAGAATTATTCTTTTCTTGTCTTGCAAATTCAGTGGGGGATGAGAACAAATAGAGATATACTGGAGGGCAGGCAAGGAACCCCATGCAGAGCCTTGAATAATATTGTTGATAATGGTCAAGAAACTGCTTCATTCACTTCTTTGGTTCTCACTATCCAGGAGTGTGTACTACAGTGACAATTACTGAATGGAGGTTTCAAATGCATGAGAAGCATGTAAAATGTCAACAAAAATCAGTAAGACACAGTTTATGCATTTATCACAATTTCTCCCCAGCAGTTCTGCTGTAAGTAACTTACTGAGAGATGTTGCAATTAGCGAGTCTCAAAAGAAATGTGAATCAGCAGAGAAATAAGGCTGCATTCCTCTCAAGATAAAGCAGACTGCCCCTTCCCTCCCTTGAGCTTTCTCTCTTTAACCACAGGGCTCAGCTGTTGGGTACTTTCCGTGCCCAACACCACTGCAAAGCCTTCCTCCTCACTCCTCAGCCCAAAACCATTTGCATTGGTGTCGTTGCCTTTGTCATGGAGCAAAAAGACCTTTGTAGCAGATCTCTGTACCAATTTGAAAGAAACTTGTTCTTTGGGCAAGGGGAATGCCTGATGAATGAGGTTATGCAGCTTGAATATGAGCATTTGGAAGCAGCATTCCACAGAGAGGATGGGGCTGCATTTTAATTAGGGTTTGCCAGCCAGAGGCTACAAGGTTAAGTCCCCTTGTTATCTCCATTCAGCAGGCCATTTCCCACAGATAGACAGTGGCCATTTCCACCTTACCATTTATTGAGGTAAATTTCCAATTTACCTCAATAACATGGCAAAAATTCAGTAGACAATGTTATTTTTAAATTATTTGAAAACCCAGACTTTAAGAGGTTGCCATTAAGTGCCCCAATTAAACATTTGCTAATTTAACCATTCTTCCAGACATTGCTATGTATATTCACATTCAAGGGTTATTTTTCAGCTACCAAACCTGGACACTCACACACAACATTTGTTTATTTATTATGTGAAAATATATATTTTATTGTGTGTGGAATATGGGATCATATATATTTTATTATATGTGAACTATGGACTCCCTTCCCTCATGACCAGACTGCCACACTGGACGGGAGCTTAGCCTGTGTCATAGGATTTGGTCTATTTAACTCAATAATTTTGCATTTATAATTTAGGTGTTCAGAAAAATCTGTTCTGAAATGCTTGTATTTACTGCCATGGTCAATGGCAGGACCTTGATTTTCCTCTGTGGGGCACATATGCACTGGAGGAGGATGGTTTAGTTGGGCATCTAGAATTTAATCAGAAGTTGGTGTCCAAGGACACTGGATTTCATTTCTTTACGTTTCTGAAGGGTTGGGAAAAGCCTTTCCAGCACTCTCTCACTCACTGTGTCACATGGGTGCAGGTGGTCTTTTGGGAACACACTGCCAGCTCTAGGACCGTAAATCACAATTAGAAGAGGACAGGACTAATCAGATTTCATGCTTTGTGGTGCAAGGAAACAAGAAAGATTTCCATGGCCTCTTACCTCATCCTATGAGATGTGGCATTGATTGGCGTGCCACGGAACGAGGTCTTCCCAACCCACAGCTACAAGCAAACTATTTCTGTTCTACCCCACCAATATTCAATTATTCCCTTCTTGCTGGAGCTGTGGAGCTCTCTGGGAGGGAAAATATGGAGAGGGAAGATATTTCTATAGCTAATGCCTTGAAATAACTTCAGTTTGTACAACCAACTACCTAGCTACACCAAAAAATAGATTGTTTTGTAAAAACAGCCAACCTACAAGACACCTCGCACTTATTTATCAGCTCTGGTTTCAAAATGTCAGGAATCACTGACAGAAGGAAAAGGGGAGCGAGAAAGAAGATCTAAGAATTTTAGCTGCTTCTCCAAGGCTGCCTTCTCTACAGGCAGATAAATGAATGACTGGGGAAGGGCTGCTGGAAGTAATTTCCTTCTGCAGGCAGAATTGGAGTAAGACACCCAGCCCTGGCATGGGAGAAATTTTTGAGCCCATTATCACATCTGCCACGTTGGCTGAGAGAACATCTAAACTCACAGGGTTACTCCTTACCCCTCTCCCACCACAAGCTGGAAGAGAATTCTGAAAAACCAGTCAAATGTGACAGGCCTCCTCCTTGACCCTGGCCACCCCAAACCTAGGGTTGCTGCTTGAGCCACTGAATATTTGAAATATTTAAAAAAGCTCAGCTCTGCCCCATTTCAGCTCCTGCTTCATGTGATTCTTCTCATCTCAGGTTTTTCTAGAAGTGTTGAGAAACATTCAGTCAGCAGTTCTTGCACAGCCTAACACAACATCAACTGCTGCAAGCTGCAAGTGAAGCAGAACATTTTTATGTATGGAAGCTTTGGGTAAGGTTCATACCTACACAAGAAACCTCCCTCACGAAACCACCATGATCCACCAGAAGTCTTAAAGTGAAGCCAAAGGGAGATGCAAAATGCAGAGACATTGTTTGGAAGTCTAAAACCAGGGTTTTGACACAGAAGAAGACCCAAGAGATTTTCAAAGCCACCCAAGCAAGTGCAGTGCTGCGAGTGCTGGCTGCGCAGCTGGTGCTGTAATGGTTGCACCACAGCTCCCCAGTACACTGTAAATAAGTTTTTTTTCAATTTCTGTAAAGAAACAAAAGTGAAAAGCTGCCAAATACTCCTGCAAGGAGTAGTTGGGATCCTCTGATATGAAAGCTTCCATTTAAGGAAAAGATAAGGCTTGAATAAAAAGCTATGGAAATTGAAGTGTGATAAAAAAAAGCTCTAGTTGGGTTAAAATGTTTCTAGCTGAGATTGCAAAGTAGACTTTTCCTTTTCCTTTCCTGTGCTAATACAGCCCAGTGTGAAGGAAGGAGCATCCTGGAAAACAGTCTTCTAATGAAGACATCACACAAAAATCTGTCTTGGTGGCTAAAAACCATTTCATCTACAAACTAAACTGTACATCAAATTTTTTACCGTAGTGATATCTGGTTGTTAAGTATTACCTAAGACACACAACGACAGGTCTGAGACCAAGTGCAACAATTCAGTCTAAAGAAAATAATTTGAAAAAGTCACAGCGAAGCTCTTCAGTTTATGCATATCAGGCACATAAAGGTATCAAGAGGCACATCCTGTAACCATGCCTCAGCTCTTCAGCTCTACTGATTTGACTATTGACCAGATGACAGGCTGTGGATTTTAAATTTCCTGAAGTTCATGGTTCCCTCAAAGCATTTCTAATTGGACATTCAATTACCCACCCTGCAAAGTACAGACTTCAGTAAATGGAATTTACACAAACCCAGAATTAAATGGGTATCAAAGACCATATTCTCTAACTGTGCCTCGATGATCCTCTTGTTGGAATAGAGCCTCTTGCAAATTATTTCATTTCAGGATTGCCTCTTGGGAGGGATTGCTGCAAAACTGCAGTAATGGAAATCTGAGATGTAGTTACTGGCCAAAGGCCAGCAGAGACATTGGTCAGTTGGATGTGTTGCTTCCCTCCCAGCTGCAAAAGAGTTTCAGCAAGGGAAAACAAAATTAAATGTGCCATAATGATTGGAAAAAATGAAAATGTTACCACATTGCAGCAAAAGGCATAAGGCACGGAGGTGCTTCTAAAGAGCTATTGAAAACACAGCACTTCCATGTCCTTGCTTCCCATCACTTACTGATGCACAATTCAGAAGGTGACCCCTAACCTAGGGTGTTCCCACAGCTGGCATTTCATGTTACTTTAGCTCAGACAGGAGCAGTAAATATCCAGAGGAAAGAAAACCTCAGCATAAAAGTCCCTCACCTATCCTTCCCTGCAATTAATTGTGATGCAAATACTAATTTTCTTTTACTAATTCATCAAGAAAACCCTTGAATTTGAAAGTACTGAATGGCTTTTCAAGAAATTAAATTGCCTCACCACGGTGTAACTTGCTATTCTATTTCTAACCCGCTCTTAAAGCAAAGAAACAATGAAAAAACAATCCTTGTAATCAATGTCTGCAGAAATGTTCACTTGTCCCATGTGCCTGGTGATGCTTTGTTAAAAAATCATACAATTAGGAGCCTGGAAGATGTAGAAAAATGCATTTTGAGCTTTCTCACAATTTTCATGGTATATCCAACTCCCTCTACATGCTATTAGCAGGTTTTTTCAGTGCATGCTATTAACCCAGTTGACTTCTTTCTGGTATCTGATATATAAATCTGCACTTAGCAATACAGCAGAATAATTTGCTATGTGGTGCTCCTGTGATAAGGATAAGAGGATTTTTTTTATCATCATTACGGATGGTAATAATTCCTAGAGTGATACAGAGATATTGATCCACTGATCTAAAAAAAGCATTTTACAAAGGCAGAGGAGCATCGCTACCCTTATTTTAAACAACAGGATAACAGAGATGATGAGCAACCAACTCACCTATGGTCAATACAGCACATCAGTGGCACAGCTACACAGCTACAAATCAAACTTGGGGATTTCTGGCTATTTTTGCACACTCTACCTCTCATTGCCTGGCTGTCTGTGTTGGCATCTGTGGTCGTGTAGACATTACACAGTGCTGGGAGTCAGGAGGTCTGAAAGTTTCCTTAAGCCGTTTACAGTAAGTGATTTAAAATCTTAATCATCTGAGGCAGTTCACTTCTACTTTTTCATGATAATGAAGCTTAGCACATGATATCACAATCATGAATTTTTGTAAAGCATATTTAGCTCTTCAGAAAAAGTGCTGGATTAAACAACCCTGCAGGCTGAATCCTTCTCTCTGAATAATGAATATCGTACAGGAAGTGGCAAGCTTCTTTAGATAGTCCCATGAACCCTGCTCAAGAGGCAGCCAGCCTCCGTGGCTGTTGGGTCCCTGGGTTCTTTATCTCTACAGCCAACAGGGTATTTTTATTTTTTAATACCTTTCACAGCTAGGAATTACTTGCTGCCAGCCAGCTAATTTCACAGGGACTATCCCAGAGTCTTTGGAAGGCAATGCCTTATGGTTGCTGCCTATTCTTGTAGCTGATTGAAATATAGCAAATTACAGGTATAAACAATCATTATTTCTTAGATGCAGGAGTGAGTAACAATAGGGGAAAATGTGACTCAAGCAAAAAAAAAAAAATTTCAGTTTCTTTAAAATACTGCTCCACCACTGGAGCGCTGTATCATTACTTTGGTCTCATTTTAGAGCTGAGTTTCTAACAGCTGACAATAGGAATTTGGAGGGGAAAAGGTGATGGTCCATTATCAGTAGTGACAGCAATGGGTGTGACTTTTATTAAAGTTCTGTCAGCTCTTGGTTAGGAATTACAATAGAAACAATGAGCTCCATCTCTCTCCCCTTCTCCCTTTATCTCAGCACTTATATCACACTCATCACTAAGTGTTACATTTTCCCTTGATGCTACAGGATGGGATTTCTCCTTGCTACTGGAGCCCATGTGGTACAAGACAACCCTAAATCCTGCCTATGATTTGACAGCAGACTGTTTACCCTCCCAGTGGTAACATTGCTGATGTAGTGTAGCCATGGGCTAAAATAAAAGTCAACTAAAACCTTTTGAGTCTTTACTAAGTAAAAAAACTCAAACTCAAACCCAGTCTAAACCAAAACTGTTCTACTGAGCCGTGTAACCTGGAGCTATTCCTTGCAACTATCTGCTGGTAATGCAGATTATGTGCCTGAACTCTTTAAGAAAGCTTGAAAACTGGCATAAATACCAAGGAAGATACTGTTCAAGCTTTTTTCATCTGAGATACCATGAGGTGTACTTGTTATGCAATTGAAAAGAGATACCAAACAGAGTTTACTGGACCACATTTCCGTCTCACTGCTGTGAGCACTGAACTGAGCTCCTGAAGGCTCTGGCATGGCAAGGTCAGTGTTTTCCTCAGACAGTGACTATTTTTCATTCACCCCTCTGTGTCTAGGAGGGGAGCACATCTGGATGGGTGATGAGAAAATAAATTATGTTTGTAGCAAAGGGAATTAACATCTTGGAAATGGTAACATGAATTAAAACTCATTAAGGATTGGAACTCTTTACAAAGATTTAACAGTGTAAATTCTCCCTCCTGAAGCAGTTTTTCACCTTGTGCTTTTTCAGTCAAGCTCCCTCCTCTGCAGATGTCCCTCAGCACTTTTCATTTCAACTGCAATACCAACCATTTTCACAACACTTTGCCTTCTCTCATGGAGTGGTGGTTTTGTGAAGCTGATAAAAATCTGCCTGAAAACCCGGCTGGCGCAGCTGAACCCATTTCGAAGTGTGAACATGGGTGTGTAGAAAGCAATTCGAGTTTAACAAGGCATGAGGCATGAGGGCATGATAGAATATCAGTCGTGATTGTGACCGAAATGAACCCGAGCGGCACAGAGGATGCAGCTCTGCTGTGGTTACTGGTGTGTGACCTACCTGGGCTGAGATCTTCAGTCTCCAGCAGGAGAGAACAGCACATTAACTGTACAGCTGTGCTGGCCAGCACACAACACTGCCCTGCCTGATACATTGGAGACGTGGCTTAGGAATTTCAGCTCCTGATTGTTGTGAGATTGCTGTTCACAGCAGAACAAAACTACCCCACCAACCTCACTTACTCTGTTGGATTTCATAATTAGCTTTTCTATGCTCCTACTATATTGAGTCTGTTGAATTAAAGCAAGCATGCAGTGGGATTTTTATGGATCCCAGGAAAGATCCATTTCTTTGTTGGGTGCTGCTGACAAGTCAATTAAATCTTTTTTTGGGGCTCAAAACATCTGATGCACAGATCTTGTTATTTCAGCAGTTAATTAGCTCCTTTCCCACTTGTGTCTTCCATCAACCCTTCCTTGTGCTGCTCACACAATGAAATCAGTGAAAAATCAGAAATACTTATTTTGCCTCAGTGTTGGGTCTAGAAAGATAATGGCAACACTCAACTCCATCAGTAAACATTGAGCTGCAGGAACCAACTTCAGACCTGTGCCCAAATCTTCCCCAAGGCAAAAGTCATGATCATGAGGCTCTCCTTGCCTGAAGGGACTGCTGCATTCCAGCCCCAAAAATTTGGGGATCACAAAGCATAAATGTAAGTGCATAATTTTCTTGGCGCTCCCTATTTATTGTAAGAGTGGCTTTTCAACAAGTCCTTATTGTTCAGAAGTAGTACAGTATGTGCTTTCAAGCAGTGTCATGATATATAGGAATACCTGCACTTCCTTTGCTGAAATTTATAGGTGTTTTATAGAAACTGGAAATCCCCATGCACAAATTGTTGCACCAAATTCAGTGGGTCCTAATGCCTACTAGAAATAAGTAGATCCAAAAGTAAAGAAATAAAATCTAAATCTATATCCATATCTATATGCAAAGTGGGTGCTATTACCTTTTTCTGTGCCTTTTGAAAATGTAATAAAATGCATAAACTGTGTACTTTCTATGTATTTGTTTTTCATATAGATGTGATGTTTTTCACAGCTCCACAATTAAAATTACTTTACTCACTAAATGGCTGTGGCAGGTACAACAGCATAATCCTGCACTGAGAGATGGGACTATCCCTATTTCCTTTTCTACTCAGCAACCCCTGGCACTGATGTTTTGAGAAGGTTCATGCTCTGAGAATAAATTCAGGTTCATATACCACGGAGTTAATATGCAGTCTGTGCCATCAATATACATTTATCTTTCTTTCCAATAGGTTTTCAGAAGGCTTTTCCCTAAAAGGTACTTTTGCACTCAGAAGGGATCACTGGCTACTGAAATCTGTGCAGCATTTAATTTCAAAGTTCAGGTTGGCCACTTGACCACTCTTGATGGTGATGCTTAACACCTCTGCCCTGGTTTTTGGGTTGTGGTAGAGGCGCAAGATTTAAAAACTCTCTTTACAAACTTTTGTCAGGCAAAGCTCTCAGGTCCAAGGTAACCTCTTTGTTTCTCACTTACAGCAGACCTATGTTTTGCATAGAGTTACAGAAAACACAGGAATGGAGAAGATAGTGCTAGAACACGGGCCAGTTTCCCATCACCCTTCATGCCCTCAAGCAGTCATTTACAGTCCAGTCCTTTTTTTTTTTGGCCTTGTGCTACAAAGCAGAAATGGGGTCAGGGGAGCAACTTTGATTTTGTGAGAGCAGAAAACTGAGGGTGTTTTCTCAGGGTGCAAAGGAACCTTTCCAGCTGACAAACAGGGTGATAACACAAGTTAATATGTTGGCACCGAGACCTTTCTGACACTGGAAATAAAAGGTGATAATTTCAGTCACTGTGAAAAGTTCACGTGGATACGTTCATCACGTGGGACGTATTACAGAGTAACCTCTCGCTGCAGACAGTAGCTCTGCCTACCTTGGCTGTGACATAAAGCTCCCAATTAGCACTTAAGGAAAGAGACTTTGCAGGCTGCACACTCACCTCGGCTCAGCCCATCTGGTCCCCGAAGGATTCGGCATTCTTCTATCTGGCCGAACGGAGAAAACATCACCCTGATATCATTCTCATTACACTTCTTCGAAACCATTCCTATGAACAATTTTCTGTCTTCCACAGCTAGAAGATAAAAATAATGAATGAGCAAAGGCCATTTCATCTTTTTGCTGTGATCAATGCTTCATTACCACATCAAACCAAGCTCCAGTCATGTGAGTCTGGCTCTGTGACTGAAGACAAGTCCTAAGGCAAAGACTTTATACTTACAACCTCCCTTCCCCCCTTCCTCCCCCCCAAAATCTCGTTTTTCTCTCTCTCTCTCCTTTTTCTAGTGGTGCTTGCTGTTTATATAACATATTAATTGGCTTAGTCACTCTGCATACACCTCTCCTTCATGGCTTCTAAAAGGAAAGTATCCTCCATTAGAGACACTTTTAAAGATATCTTTGCATAGATTCTAATTCAGATAAATTCCCTCATCCCCCTCATGTGTGAAAGAAATCATGATGAGGTGAGGGTGAAGAAGGGATTGTGCACGTAATGACACAAGCTAATGAAAAATATTCCTGAGAAATGTTTTGAGAGCACCTCCTATCTGAGCTTTCAATTTCAACCAACTTAATTCACTGCACTGGAAAGGCAGATGTGCAATGACTGCTCTGGAAAAAGAATGCATTACATTTTCTGTTTTTTTTTTTAGTGCCACAGCCCTCTGCCCTTCAGGAGGACACAAGACATATTTCAGGACATCACCTGAACACCCTTTGATGCGTAATGATGCTGAGTTTGCAAAAAAACCACCATGAAAAACATGCTTTACCTGAATTATTGGTAGAATATTTCCTGCCTACATTGTCACCAACACCAGCACAAGCTGGACTGCTGCAGCAGGATGCACACAGTCCTATTAATCAAACTCAAATTTACAGAGCTAAAGCTGGGGACTCTTGTCAAAAATGAAAGAGGTCATCAAAACTTAATTCACTCTGGAAAATCTTAAAAATGTTAACGCACCCACCCATCTATATTAAACCAAAAATCTAAGTGCTTATTATACAGTACATACACCACTGCTTTCTTCTTCTCTGGAAATGGCATGTAAATCCAATTCCCTGTTAATGAGCAGACTGTCAGGGTTTGTGGGGAAGCAAAGAGGGAAGGAAAGCTTTACTCCAGAGAGTCTGCAGTGCACTTACTTATTTCTATTATTGTGCAAATTATTTTTGTAATGAAGTATTTTCATTTCTGGGCTTACAAAAAAAAATAATGAATCCTCCATTGCTCTCTAAATCTGTCTCCTGTATTAGTATGAGTTTGTCGTATGGAAAAAATTGCAGCTGAGGAAGAAGGAACTGTGTCCATTTTTTCTAGGAATTTATTTCTGTTATACTTCAACATTTTCAGTGCATTTAATAATTTCAAGAATAACAAGAAGAGGTTCATGTTTATTGATCACGAGGAGCGTTTGAAGTAATTTTCTCCTTAAATCGCTGACTTTAAAAACTATTTGTAGCTTTTATATAAGCAAGCACCAAATCCATGCATTTTTCAAAACCCAAAACAGAGACCAGCCCCTGCAATCCCAGCTTCTCACTCTACAAGCTTGCAAGAAAATTGGTGTGAATTTAACACCCAGGGGAAGATGTTTTCTTCAGTAGAGATTCCTCAAGACTGAACATTTTCATTCACACTTTATATTGAGGTTCCACATGCAGGTGAACCCTCCAGAAAGGGTTAAGAAATGATGAATGCATGGGATGAGCCAGTTATATACAGATCAGGAGCTGAATATGCGTGATTGCAAATAAGACCTGCAAGTTGGGATAGATAGATAGATAGATAGATAGATAGATAGATAGATAGATAGATAGATAGATATATGTCTTATTATGGAGCTTTACATCTGATTCATAGTATATAGCTGACCTTGATGCTGCTAAATATTATTTTAAGGATTGGAAAGCTGAATTGCCTTGCTCACAGCTACAAGAGGAGTACAGGCAGCCACTTCTGCTGGTGGAAGGATGCCTGTAACCTGGCTGCAGACAATTCCTGTGTTGCCCTGAGCAATCTCTTTGAGGAAGTTCCCTGGCCAGCCTGTCCCCTCAACAACAGCCACAGACTATGGCCAAAGTGCAGGAAAGGTTTTGAGACAAGGGACCCAGCTGGGCTGCCAGGCCTGGATTTCTCCACACCACAGACTGAGGTCAGGCTGGGTGAAGCCTTGGTGCCAAGCACATTTCCAAGCATTGCCTTCTGCTCTGTGTTATGAACCTCTTATTTTGTGTCTCTGTGTCAGCTAGTACCAACCAGTTTAAACTTGATCTTAGGCTGGAAACACAGTGTGCAGGTCTACCTTAAGGGTGGCTAGGTTCCAACTCTCTTTTAAAAATAGCTGCTGGCTAAGTTGGACAAATGCCTGCCACAGCATCCCAAAAGAGGTCTCTTGGGTCCTGCTTTGGTGCCAGGACAAAGCCTCAAACCAAAGAGATTTATGTGGAGACTCAAAAGAAATGAGATGTGAACAGAAGGCTTTGTTTTAATTTTCCAAAGAGTAGCAGGCGACAAACTCCCCATCGGCCTCCTCTGGTTTTGGTAGTAAACCTATAAATATGCCATTTAACTAACATGATTTGCAGGTTTGCAGCTTGAGGGTGATTTTATAGTAAATTAAACATCCAGCTCCTGTGTACTGTACATCTTAAAAATGCAGATTTCATGAAGAATGCTCAGAGTACAGAAAACATATTGATATGATGACGTGCTCTGCATTCAGTGCCATTAGTCAGTGCTGATCAGTGTTGAAGCTTAAGAAAATTGCTATTCTTTTTCTGGCTAGAGGCCCAGCATAAAAAACATTTAAAGTGACAATTGTCAAGATCAAAATGACATGTTTTCACTCCATCTGATAGAACATCTGATATTATTAGACTGAAAGAGTTTTTCCCACACAGAGAATGGAATACTTTTCCACCTCGATAAGACTGATTTTCAGGAGTTATTTCTGCATTTTTGGTCAGCCACTTCTTTCTTTCTAAAATGAATTCTTACCAGCCACACAGGCAAGGTTTGAGAATCAGACAACAGAGTGCAAGAAGTGTGGGTCAAATGTTTTTAGAGGTTAGCAAACTTCCCTCTGGATCTGCCAAGCCTGTGGTGGGTTTCTTCCATGGACTGTAAAATGGGGATTAAACACACATGACCCAGCAAAGCACTGAGGCTGGGACAGGTGCTGCTGCTTAGGGAAAGGATGGCAGCCTAAACCCATCTGGCCTAACTTCAGTGACCTACAGGTTTGGTCTCAGCTCAACTGGTTGTTGGCAATGCCAAGAGATCAGCTCCTTCAAAGAGTGACAGGTCCCACCTCTCTCAGCAAGGTGGCATGGCCTTTGCTATGGGAGTCTCTCCCCTGCTACTGACAGTAGATTACAGATTTTTTTACACTGATTGAGTAGATTGACAGAGGCTATTACCTTCCAGCCAACTCCCAGATCTTGGGCATCATGATAACATCTGGATGTCCTGAGCTCCAGCTGCAGGGACATCAGGAATGAATGAGCTCTGAGGGGCTGGACAAAGCTTGGGAGCTGTGAGTGCTTTGGGCAATGAGAGCAGGCAAAGAGAAAGGCTGGGGGAAGGATAACAATGTGCAAGGGCCAGCACATGTACCCACATCTCAAAAGCATTTCACTGCTGCTTGATAATTCTCTCTCCCACTCTTGGAGCAGGTTTCAACAATTCAAAATCCAGAAAAATCAAAACTTTTTTAGCATGTGTTTGACATCATTATTTCTGAACCTTGCTTATGGGCTTAGTTGAACTTTCTGACTATTTTACACCCCTCTGGGGGAATGAAGGAGATACAACTATTTGGAAGCAGCAGGTAGGATGGGGTGGCTGAGTGCCCCTCCTTGATGGAGCAGAAGGAGCCAGAAGGTCACAGTAAACAAAGCCTGAAGTTCTATTTATAGGAAGGAAAGTGTGAAACTGCACGGTTTCTTGATTAACACATTATGGGGCTCACCTTTAATCCATCCCAACACATTACAAATGCAGGTTGGCTGTGCTGCCAGGGCAGTTTGAGTGACACATCCAGTGCTAAGCCTGCTGGATTTGGGGTGGGGTTTGCCAGAATGCAGGAGCACTGCACGAAGAGGTACAGATACCTGTTTTAAAATGAGTAGAGTTACTCTTGTAACCCCGCCAAGGCCAGCACTGCCATCACTAGCACGTGTGCCTGGGCATCGTGTTTGAACCCAGAACTCTGCCTTAGCCATCAAAAGTTATCTGAGATGAAATCTGTCTCTGCTGGGAGGGGAACTTTTCAAACTGAGCCTCCTGTCTGCTGACAGCACTACACCCAGCTTGCAGAATAACATCCTGAAGGGTCTAATTTTTTAGCTTTACTCAATTTGCTTCAGTAATGAGCATTTCTTGCAGGCTGTATTAGATTGCTTGTGCTAACCCAGGAGGATAAAGGAGTAGAGATTATTTTCTGAATGCTACAAAAGAATTAAACCCTGTAATAATTGTGAGAAATCTCCCTGAAGATTCAGCATAACTATTTTTTTCACTCTTCTAAACCTCCAAAATTTTGAAAGATCAAAATTATAACCCTTTATGGTACATTTCTGAGGAGTCCAGTCAGATAAAGAGTGAATTTTCTCCCCAGAAGATGCCTTCTCTTTTGAGCAACTAAATAAATAGTTAATTATGTACAAATAGTGTGGAGGATTTTTTTTTTTTTTGGTTTGGTTTTGGTTTTTCATTCCCATATAGAAGGGAAAAGGTGAAATCAGACTTTTTATCCCTAGCTGTAAGCCTGTGAAAACCCCTTGCATACAATCTGTCAAAGTCACACCTGAATCTGGAGCTGCCTGCATTAATTATCAACTTTTCTATGTGCTAGTGCTAACATATGGCATCTAATTACTACCTCCAATTCATCAAAGTTGTGCCATTTAGAATTTAAAAATTATTTTTAAAATTTTCCACTAATGAAATCAATAAAAATAAATTATAAGATTACTCACCTACCCTCCTCGCTACTTTATTTTTTTAAACAGAGAATTTTGTCATTTTCCCTGAAGCAGTGATGCTTTGATCCATTTAAGAGCATACTGTCTGCAGGATATGTGCCTGAAAGTATTGACTGTGTTCAAATCCAGATCCAAGACATTTAAGCATTGGCAAATTGTAGGATGTTAATGGCCACAGACAACTTAGAGTCAAGCAGGTGTTTTTAAGTTTTTCAGCATTAGACTGGAGGAACCCCCTTTGTTTGAAAAAGGGGAAATGTCCTTAAAAAGATAAATACTGTGAGTGATAAATCTAGTAATGGTGGCGCTTTCAAAGTTGAAAACATGCTTTTTTGGCAGAATATCCTTAACCAAAACTTTCTGAACAGGTTAAAACAACCGGCACAAAGGTGATCAGACCAGGACACACTACAAAATTCATCACCTGCAAATCTTCAAGAGATGTTATGTTTTTCAACAGTAAGAAGCTTTTCAGAATCCCCCTGGATAGTCAAATTAATTAAATCTGAAGGCAAGTCTTGCCCCATCAACTCTAGGTGCTAAAAGCTTGGTGGAAGAGATCAAGATTTGCTTCATCTGCATGAGCAGAGAAATGACTTAGACACATTGTAGGCAGGGAATGAACCACTGGAACAGGTTGCCCAGAGGAGCTGTGGATGTCCCAGCCCTGGAAGTGTTCACAGCCAGGTTGGATGGGGCTCTGAGCAACCTGGTCCAGGTGTGCTGGAGGTGTCCCTTCCATACCCATCTCCCAGTTTCCATGAGGTGAGCTTGGCCTCTGGTATCAAGGGACAGATTCCTCAGGTGATGCAGACATCTAAGGGCAGGAACAGTGATGCAAAAGGAGGAGCATTTAATCCCAGGAGTCTCTGGCTTGGATGCTCATTCAAAGCTTTTTCACAAGGGACTCAATATGAGGAGGGGGCATTTAATCACACAGCAAATACTGTTCTTTGAAAACCTCTGTAAATTGAATGAGAGGAACTGTCCTTCCTCCCTGTGGAACTTGAACAGGTCTATCAATCCTTCACAAACATGTACAAGCTCAGAAGAATTGTAGAGTGTTCAACTTGTCCTACACATATTTCCACAAGAAATTTTTGACCAAGAGAATTGCTTTAGCCTCTTTGCAAACTGAGAAACACGACTTTACCCATAAAATCCACTGGGATCCTCCCATGACTCAGAAATCAAAGAGACTCGAGTATTCCTCAAAAGCTCAACCACCATGGAGCATGAAAACCAAGATGCTTTGGCATGTCTTTTTTCTTTTCCCCTTTGAACTTACCAATCTGGTTGAAGAGGTACAGTTTACAGTTTGCTGTTGGCATGGATAACATACCTCCTCAGATGGATAGCCTGGAGCATATGGGAAACGTGCCAAAACAACCTCCACATCCCCCACAGTGTTGCTTTTTCTCTTTCTTATCTCCAAGCTGCTGGCAAACTGTCACCCACTCCATGAACCCCATGCCTACACCCTGCCTTTCTGAGGAGCTGTACCATTATTACCATCATTGTGGTATTAGTTTGCCTTCTGTTTCTCCAGTTGATTAAAAAAAAAAATAGTTCACCACCCCTTGAACATGCCTATCAAAAGTTCCCACACCCTTCAGGAATCTAAATTTAAAAAGGTGTTTAATTTGACAGTTGGAACCCCTGAACTGACAATTTGTTTTTTCCCAAAAACAAAGAAAGGCAAGAAAGAAAAAAAGGTGAAAAAACCCAATCCCTTGTGATTTTTATGCTTGGAATAGATGCCAGAAAATAAGAGAGTATTCCCACAGTGCAGACAGGAGTTTCATGCAGATAACCCTAGACTAACAGCAGCAGCCAGGAGCCAACTTACACTGCTTTCCAAGCAGGCACTACTTGCAGAGAAGGACAGAATTTGCACAATTCCCCAAAGTGTTTTTCCAATACATTCAATCTCCTTTAGAAAGAAACACTTCAGGCAATGAACAAGTAACTCACTGGGAGTCAATTTTGGCCCATTGCCTCTTATTTTTCTAATTTGCCAAGGAAATTGAGGTGAAATTTGTTTTTGAAAGAAGAACCCATAGCGGCCATACTGAGTTCAGAAGGTTCAGGCCAGCATTCCTGTGCCTAAGGGATAATTGTGCCCACTGCTAGCAGTAAATACTGGGGACTGGAGTGTGGATTCCAACAGCAATGCTCTCCTTGACCACAGTGGGGCCTGAAAAGTTCAGTCCTTCTGCCCATCCAGGTGCCTTGGCCTCTATTCTGAGCACTCAAAGACAGCAAGAAATCACTGCTAAAAATCTTTGGGAAGATGTTCTTCACCCAGAGGGTGTCTGGGCACTGGAAGAGGCTCCCCAGAGCAGTGGTCACAGCGCCAGACTGACAGAGGTCTAGGAGCATTTCGACAATGCTCTTAAGCACATGGTGGGATTTTTGGGATTGTCCTGTGTATGGCCAGGAATTGGACTTCGAGAATCCTCATGGATGAATATCTATCCTTTCCAACTCAGAATATTCAATGATTCTATGATTCCAGCCTGAGAGGGAGAACACCCCCTCCTGTACAAATTGGTGATGGCTCATATTTCCTGTGCTCATGGCCGCTTTTGTTTGGAAAGTTGTCATAATGGGAAACCTAGGATAATGTGAAGTTTTAATTTCCTTCCAAACTTCATAATCCTTGGAGAAGCCTGAAAAAGGGAGGCACTACAATTAGCAAAAAAAGAAGCCTTAAAAAAGCCTTGCGGAGAGATTTAGAGCCCAATCATAATTTACATTTGCAGGTATGTAGATCTCTAAGTGCATGGCTTCTGCCCTGATTACTAATTAATGAGGTGCAAAGATGCCTGTTGGAGGAACCAGCTCTGATTATGTGGGCCTTAAGGGAAAATGAAGCTCTTGCAATCTAAGAAGGCAGATGATATCTTTAACATATATTTTAGAAAATTACAGGAACAAATCAAGGGGCAAAATATACACGTATATATTTTTAAAGAATCACACGCTGCCAAGTTGCACTACCATTCGATTATCTTATTTCCCTGAATATATAAACCTGGCATGTTTAATAGATTTAGCTTGCCATCTATTTTGCATGTCATATACATCCACTTAGGCAGTACCCTAGTATTCCAAATGGATATTACTGTCTTTATAGCATTCATTTTTCAATCGTTTTGAGGAATAAGTATACAGAGAGCTCCAAAGTGGGCTTCCCAGCTCATAATGAAGCATATGATTAAAACCTAAATTTGGCTCAGAATCAGAATGGCATCATTCTGTAAAAAGGTACTTTTGGCAAATGTTTAAGGCTGATCATATACTTACATAATTTGTTAACACAGGTATGCCTTTTTGTTTCTTTTATTTTAAATTTTCAGCATCAACATTTTATCTCCATCTTATTAATCTCAGGTGCTCCCACATTACCTCACTGTTAGGAGAACCCAAGGGAAGGATGTATGCAGTGAGGTAGGTCATGACATCCAGCAGGTACAAGTAAGACCCTTTTCTGAGGACATTTCCTTCCTTCTTTAAAGCAGAAGATAAAAGGGAGTTCAGAGCAGCTCAACACCTTCCCAGCATGTCAGGTGTAGGGAAACTGACTATTATTTTCACCACAAAAGGAGTAAAGCAAAAACTCTCACAATGTTTAGAGAAACACACAATTAAGTAAAAATAAATTGAACACATACCATTTGACTTTTCACTATCTGCAGGTTTCATCTGAATAGGATGATGCATCTAAAAACAAAAATGAAAGAGAGTAAGGCAGGCTGGATAGTCATAAAAAATCAAGAGTGATGTTTTTAATGAAGGGCTAAAAAGAGACACGATTTAATATTAAACATGTTGAAATTATATAAATTCAGAATATCACTGTATATTATAGGCTTATAAGAAAAAATAAAATGGTGAAGGAGTATTTTATAATGAGGAAGTTTAAAAAAAATAAAAGATCATTGGGCCCACCTTGCTCATATAAATCTTTAATTTGCTGTATCTAGTTTCAGAAGACCTCTAAAGTTACAGCCCTCATTAGTTTATGGCATGCTTGGTTTCTGTTTTACCAACTCTTTTTTTCCTTGAGCTCAACCACTGCCAAAACCAAGATGTAATTTTCAAGTAATTTAAGAACTAAGAAGCATTTCAAATGTACTCAGAGGAGTTGAGTTTGACAAATGAACTTTGCTTGTAATTAAAAAACTGTGCTGATTCTTTTAGGACTGAAGAAGAAGAGATTTTGATTCCTAAAACAGCTTCCTATAATTGTTTAGTATCTCATATTTTTATTCTAGAATCCATTACACATTCATTCATAAAGCTTCCACCACAACACATAACAATCTGGCTTCCATAAAAATTCCAAATCCTTTTCCCTTTTCAACCTCTTCCTCCATTCATGTCCCTCTTACTGCAAAGGAAACCAACCCCTGTCTGCAGCATTCTGTGCTGAACATCCCACCTTGGCACACTTGGGCTGGTGTGTCCTCAGCTTTTTCTACTAAATGGTACTGCTCCCACACTGAATTGTTGATAGCTCCAATAAAATTTCTACAAATGGTGTTTTTGTTCTTTCAGGAATAATAACACCACAGCAGTTGAGCTCCCTCACGATCCGAGTTTTCCGCAGGAAATTGGTGATAGCCAGCCCTGTGGCCACTGTGGTGTGTTCAGGGAAATTTTATTACAGCTTCTCAAAAGCCTCCAGAACTGACCTCACATTGAGATTCAACATGGGAGATGTTTAAGCTTGCAAAAAAAACCCCATTTTAATTTTCTTTCTTGGGCTCTGCATAGTTACTGGGATTTGACTGCACAAACCTGGCAGCAGCAGGGCCACTGCCTTTTCTCTCCTCAGCAATTCCTTACCAATTCACATGAACAGGTGAAAAAATGCATGCTTTTTCTACTTTTGTATAATTTTTCAGTGCAGCGCAGCTGCGTATTGCCTGAAAATGTCAGAGGCAGTTCCATTTTTTTAATAAAAGATTGTTATGACAAACTCTGGGAAACAAAAACAGCTGAGCAGGAGAGAACATCCATGCCCTCATATCAAATATGCTTTCAAAGCTGCACAGAAACCCACATCTGCATTGCTTTTGGTGAAGTAACTTAACCACCAGGGAAAAAGTTGCTGGATTCTTCAGAAAATATAAAATATTGCTGTGAATGTTTCTGTTAGATTTACTCAAAGTCCAGAATGCTCCCTGGCCTTGCAAATCAATGTATTCCCCAGGCTGCTTGCACAACTCCCCAGTGTGTCCTAGGGAAAGGCAAAGCCACAAGGTAGATGCAGTTGTAGGGATGCATACATTTTCTTCAGTTTTAACAATTCTGCTCTCTTTGAATAATTTGTTTCCTAAATGTACTTTAATAGCCCAGGACTTGCCTGCTACCACTCTTATTAGATCAGTTTTATAGAAAAAAGGGAACTTGATCCTTCTCTGTCTTCCTTAGTGCTTAGGATTTTTCCTGACATCAACAATACACTGGGCACTGCAGGAGACTTAAAATTTGTGGGAATGTGAGGCAGCATGTCCACTCAGCAAGCAAAAACAGAAAGAAGAAAAAAGGTGTAACTTGCTCTACAAGGCCGTTGCAGGTTACTGATGTCTCTGAGGAGCAACGGAGTGGTGAGAAAACAGAGGAAAGAAAGGCAAGTGTTGAACATTCAGGAATATGCAGGATAAAAGAGAAAAACCCAGCCCAGTTTCAGGCCTTTTGTAGACAGAGAATCAATCTATTGCTCTTTACAATTGCATTTATCTGCCCCTAAGAGGACATATTTTGAATAAAGGCTATTCTAACAACATTAAAAACCTCTCACTTTTCAAACTGCCCAAACCAGAGAAGCCAACTTTAGACCAAATTCAGGTGAAGAAGTTATTTTTGCAGCCCATGGTCACAACACAAAGATCAGTGTTACCTGACAAGCACATTTACAAAGTCATCCTCTTCAGTTACACATCATTACTCCAAGTTCATTAACTCAGTAATCTGGTACATTCACAAACCAAGAGGCAAGATTTAACATGATGCTTCAAATAGGTTTTGACTTGATTTCAAAAGTTCCTGCTAAAAACTCATGGTCCAAATTCTCTTCACACCATCAAGCTGAATTTGGGAGTGATGCCATTGTGTTTAAAATTAAATCAGTGAAAAACTAATAAAAGATCCAGCTCAGGCCTGGAGAGTTTAAACTGCAGAACACCCCCAGAAAAATGGACGTGATACACAAACCTGGCTTCAGCGAAGAGGAAAGTGGAAAAATACCTTACTGACAGTTTCCTAACATGAGAGGGCTCATGTTGAAGCTTGTTTAACCCTGACCATCACCAATTGATACGTTAACAACCTTTAACACTAGATTCAATAAAACATGCCATTTATAACCTGAAATGGGTTTTACAGAGTCACTGGTTCGCATCTCATTATTAAACTCATTGCTGACCTCTAGAGACAACTGCCGTGACAATACATATTATAAGCTCTCTACCCATAAAATATTTAAAGGTAGGTGTAAAAAAGAAAAGAAAAGAAAAGAATGACTCTCAAAGAAGTGTGTAGTGAATAAGAAAATTAAAGGGGCAGAGACAAACATTAAATAGGTACTATCCTTTCACTCTACAATGAGCAAAAGACAAAATAATCTGTACGTTTTATGTCTTTCTTGTATAACTGCAGGCTATAAAGTAATAAAATAGCTGTGCTTTCCCAGGCCCGCCAAAAGATTATAGATGATATAAAACTGTTTCAAAGTAGATGCCACTCACTAGAATTGTGTCATCTACCGAAATGAAGGATTTCCCGTCTTATCGGAAAACTGTTATTGTAACTATACATCACTTATGGATCTCAAGGTAAGTGATTTCTCAGTATGTCATGTTGTCACACAGAACAACAGGAAACATTTTCTTCTTTTCTTGGAGAAAGCTTTGCTTATGAAAATACAGTATTTATGAATGCACACTTACAATTAATAAAGAGGCAAGAACAAGAAAAATAACCTCAGCAAGTAATTTATTACCTTGAACATCATCCTGTGCTCAGCACACAGTAAAAGACAACAGCTCTCAGGCAAGTTCTTTCTGAGCATGGGCAGCTTCCCCTGGCAAGCACCGTGCATGGGAATATCAAACCCAGGCTGGAGTATGGGCTGTGAGGAGCAACCTCTCCTCATCAATATTACAGAGAGTTCTACTGAACACACTTGTGCAGCAAGCAGGGCATCACCTGCCTTTCCTACAGGTGCTCTCTGTCCATCAGTCTCAAAACACACCATGCCACTGTTTTACAGCTGAGAGCAGGCAAATGCCTGTTGCCCAAGGTTGCCAATGCCTTGTGGCAGTGCTGGCAGCAAAGTGGGGGCTTCGCTGCTGCTTGTGCTGTCACAGAGGCCACCCAAAGCCTGGGGCCAGGAATGTTACTGCCTCTCCTTGGGCGCATCCCAAACAGGGGTGCTGAGGCAGACCATAGGAATCAAAAAGGCAAAGAAACAGCTGTCAAACATGCAACTCTGAAAATCCCCCTGAAATTAATGAGAATCTGGCTGCTGGCTATGTCCAGGGCAGCAGCAGGAGTGCCAAGGCCTAGAATTACAATTGAATAGTTACATCTTTTTTCCCCCCTCTTTTTCCTGCGTACATCTCGCTGTATGTAAACATAATGTCATTAGAGAAAAAAAGCACAGCAAAGCAACCCAATGCATCTCAAAGGCATGCCACCTCTCCAGCTTTAGAGCCTCAAAGTCATCTTTTCAACAAAAATACCAGTACCTATTTACATTCTTGTCAAAGCCATGTGACATCTGCATGGGAGAAAACAAGCCGGCTAAGAGTCTATTTCTGGCAAAAATATTGCAAGGAAATTAGATTAACCTGGGTGGAATTCTATCTGGGAATTTGGAGTCTGTCGTGGTGATTAAGTCATCATTTCTGTCAGATTACTCTAATCGGCTGTCAAATACGATTCCACAACCCCATCTGTAACTTGGCATCCTCGTTATTCAGTCGATGTTACCTTCTGTATACAAAACAAACACCAAACAAGGAGGTGTGTGCAGTCTAGCATTTAGCAGAGTCATTAGCTGTGATTACTATTGTGTGGTTGCACATTGCACAAGGTGATCAGCTCCTGGTTTGTTTTGTTTAGTCAGGGGATGCTTCAAATCGGGTGTAATCTTAAGCCTGAGGTGTCGGGGTGAATGGGAAAGAACTATCTCCAGGTATGGACGAACATGGGTTTGGCACCCTCCAAGTCACCACTGCATCAACAGCAACTGCTTAAATCACATTTCAGAATTGTCAATATATTTGCTGGAAAGGCTTTTGGACACCTGCTTTCCATCAATTTTCTGAAGAGAAATGGGCATTCAGATATTCTGGGCAGGCTAAAGACTTCCTGCGAGCCGCAATTTCTGTGAGTGAAGCAAGGTTTGTAGGAGGAAGCAGTTGGCACTCGAAATAGTCTGTATTGGCTGCTTTAAGATGTTACACATGAGTATGATAGTCTTACACATGTTTTTGGTGATTAAAAGCAGGAGATGCCTTTCAGTGAAGAAAGATGAAGGAGCTGATGGGCTCATTTTGCTGCAGCTGTGTTGAGTCTGTGAAATTTGGATACCCTCAGCATCTCTGAAACTCTGGCCACCTAGACAGAAAAATCTTTTTTTTTTGATGGTCCATTGCAAAAGCACCTTCATACATGATTACTGCATTAGTTGCAGCTTTTTTTGTCCATTCCTGCCCCTGTGGATGTACTTGCCTTGTTCCTGTTATTTCTCGTGCCTTGAGGAAGGAAAACCTCTTGGCAAGAAAGGACTCTGAATGCACGAGACCTGCTCACACCTTCACCCAGCTCGGCATGGCAGTCGAAGACCACTTCCTGAAAATCCTCTAAAGTTAAGCAGAATGTGACTTTTCACCATCAGAGTTGAAGGATCGTGTGTGGACAATGTTATCCATGACTCCTCACTCCTTTCATCATCTTTCTATAATCCTTTAAAGCTACCAGCAGACTTCTAAAGCTCTTAGCCCTTTTCAGACCAGTCCCCTTCCTCCCTTCCCTGTCATCTGCCCTGGCTAGAAGTTTCTAGACATGACCCAACTCAGTTTGTCCCTTACCTGTCACCCTCACAGACCACATCACAGAGAAACACCACACAAAATGGAGCTAAACCTCTCCCCAGGCAAAGGGTAAATTGGAAGAACTCGAGTTACTTGGGTAACAACCAAACCAAACAAAAAGCAATAGGATTAAATGATGACAGCTTGCATGTATCTTGTCATTTCTAGCACTTTGGGACTTGCTTCTTGCTAGCATTAATCACTGTTGAAGTCAAAGGAGACTTCTTTCATATTTTCTACATCTCAGAACTCTAAAATGTCAAGAGAGAGTGTGGGAGAGAGAAGAAGAGACATTAGACCTTAATTAAACCCCAATTTTCTCTTTGGGTGAAGAACTATAAATTCTGAGACTTTTGGAATCAACAGGAAAACCAAAGAGGAAGGAAATATTAAAAGGAGCAGCAGAGAAAGGCTAAGGGCTCAGAAGGAAAGCACCTAAAGAGGTACCAGCATGGTAACCAAAGGGAAAAAATTATCTTCTTTGCCTAACTCTGGTCTGGAAATTAATTCAAAGCTTTCTCCAAGCTCCTGATCCAATTAGTGAGTGCAGTTTAATTAGACCAGTAGTCCAAGTAAAAAACAAGACCAACCAGGTTTCTGAGAACCTCTACTGAGTCTGGAAGTCAGGAGGGAATGTACTGACCTACCAGAAGACTGGGGGAAGAAGAGAAAATACTCCATAAGCACCAGAGAACTAAATGATTTTCAGTGTCTTAGAGACCATTGTTTTTCTGGACTATTATGTGCAGATACCTCTATACCCCCTGCCCCACCACTCATTTCAGCTTTTAGCTCCCCAGTTTTTCCATAGGATCTTTCAGAGGAGCTCTTGAACACTCATTTCTCACATTGTTTCATTGCCAGCTGGTTTTGCTTTTTTAAATCCTCGTGACTCACAAGTAATATGAGTTTCCCAGAAGTGAAGGAGGTGTATTTTCCTATTGAAAAGAACTGTTTAGAATGACTCCTCTAGGGTCAAACTAACTTGAATTACGCAGTCAATATCTGGCTAGCGCTTCAGGAACTTCTCTGGGAACTGAGGATAATCTCCAAGGCCAAATAAATACTAGTGAATAAAAGAGGCAAAGGACTGCTCTCTGGATCTTAAAATACGTGGTGTGGCACAGCTTGCATTTACACAGCTATACTCCTCCTTCCACTCGAAACAGGATATCCTTGTCCATATTGTCCAGTGGGAACAGTGTGTAGCCCATGTTATTCCCCCAAATATGCCCACACACCAGGCAGGAAAGTACTAACCAGCACCATGCTCCTGCTGGCTTCACCAGCACAGGCAGAGCTTTGGATTCCCAGTATTGGTTGAAGTCATTCACCTTTGCTTATTCACGGATAAAAGTAGGACAAATGTGCATTTATCACTTAGACTTTCACAAATAAATGTAAAGCAGTTGCTGTAACTGCCTGAGCAATGGCATAGCTATAAAATTGTTTGCTGTCATCCTCTCATAAATCCCAATTTAAGGGATTTAAGCTGTGTTAGGCATTCATACAATTTTAGTAGTATAAGAATGTGATCTGTTACTTGGCCTCCTAGATTACTGTTAGACATATATACATGCTTTTTTTTGGAGAGAGGGAGAGGGAGGGAAGGAAGGAGGAAGAGAGAGAAGCGAGAGAAAATGAATATTGCTGGTGGGTGCCAAATATAGTTCATGCGGTAATGCATAACATCATTATTTTCTATTTAGAGCACAGAAACAAGCATATAGCTTGCTTAAAACAAGTTGTTTTACCGGAGAACACTAAAACCACTGTAATTCAATGGCTTTTGGAAGCTTTCCAACTCAGTTATTTGCAATCCACTACACTCTGTGGTTTAAATTCAAGTTAAATTAGACATTAGTTAGGGGGACTAAAAACAATGCTGCGCTTTAAAATAATAACAAAATATCAATATTATTATTAGCAATAATTCTTCATCTAGTGATCCCTTCCACAGTCGCCCCCACATCCTGCTGTTCCTCCCATACATTTACTAATTAGGCTGTAGCACTCAGTCCCTTTTAAATGTTGTACCCTTATATAGAAATTAAAAAGTTGGATATCTTAGAAGTGACCACTTCCTAGTGTACAAATAGCTGCTGTTGCTCTCTCAGTTCTCCTCCATATTTAATTCCTTAATTTCTTACCTCCCACACTAATGGCAACAACTCCAGGGCACAGGCGAGCCAAATGAAGTGGAGATAAAGAAGGGGAGGTATGGCCAAAAATTGTCTCTTCGAAATCACATGGAAAGCAAAGTTATTAACTATCTTTTCTTCAAACAAATGAGCCTCTACAGAACCTATTCAATCCTAAAAATAGACATTAAGTGGGATTCTATAACTTCTTGGGAATAATGCCTTGGGGATATTTTGCATCATCCATGCTTAAAAAGCAAACCCATTAGACATCTGAGCAAAACATCAGATATTATTTTAACAGCAAGGGTGATCCATCTCATTGGCAGCAGCAATAACTTCTGTTGACACTTTGCCAATTGAAGTTTGCGTGTCAATGAGGTGGGGCGGGGAGATAACTGAAGTCTCCCTGTGACATTAAATGACTGGGTTTTACCACCCATTCAAGGTGATTGCAAGGGGCAAAAACCGCTGCCCAGGTTTGCCAGTGGAAAAAGCAGCGCAGCGAGGCGGCAGCGTGCCCAGCGCCACGCCGGGAAGCTCAGCATGGCCTGGAATGGGGATCCAGGGGGAGGGAGCCGAGCTGTCCGCACTGCACCAAAGCCCGAGCTCCTCACGCTCTAATTGGTTCCTCTCCCAACACCCCTGCGAGGTACTCACTGCTGCTGTCTCTTTGCAGCAAAAAGGAAGAAGGTGGGAAAAAGGCAGAGAGGCTCCATGTGATGCACCTGGAGTTATTCCACAATTGAAGCCAAGTCTATCAAGTCAAAAATCTTGTCATTTTATCATCAGGTGTATGTAAGACATTATTTAGCAGGCGTACTCCACACAAGCAGGGTTTTTTTATATTTTTACAATATTACTCCCTAGCTACCCTATTTGAGAGGTGACATAAGAACCTGAAGCAGTGATCCAGGGCTGCTGGAGGAACCAAATGCCAGCCAAGCTGTTGTGGCTTTGGGATGTCAGCTAATAACTAATGCAGGCTCGTTGTGCATTGGGTGGACTTGGCCAGCATGACCTAAGATGCCAGGACTCAATTCCCAGCATGACACAAGCCTTCCAGTCAGTGTCCCACTGGACATGACTCAAGTGTTCTGAAGATGTACTTTCTTCCATCTCCCCAGTTGGGCGTTTGTTTCCAGAAGTCAACAGGAGATTGAGACTTTAAAGGGAGTACTTTCCCTTCAAATCTAAGAACACCTCCTCCTCCCATATTAGTATTTGGAAAACAGAGCCAGAGCAAAGCCAAAACATGCTACCTATTAAGTCATCTTCTACATAAATCTTCCCATGGCAATGACAGAGGTCCCTCAACCATCTTAAAAGGGGAAAGCAGCAAAGCAGAGACGTTCTTTCTTGAGCGGTCTGCAAAGGCAGATTTCACTTTTCTCCCAGATTCCCCACTTAGGGAGCACAGACTCCCGAGAGCATATTCAGGGAATTTTGCACTTCTCAGAATCTGTGAAAGCTAGAGAAGAAGTCCCCATTTAAAAAAAGACCTTTCCTGCTGCCAAATGAATATATTCAAGTAGCTCAGTCTGCGGTCACCATTTTAGGGTGCTAATGCTCAAGCCCGGTCCACAGGAAACCCCTCCCTTTCTACATAAATCCCTCTGATTCCACATAAACTTCTAGGATAATTTTTAGAAATTTGTTAAGAAAACAAAGCAATCCTCTACCTTGTCCTTCTTCTTCCCTAAAAACCTAGTCCCAACCTAAAATAAAATAACTTTTCTTTCAGGCTACCAACGACTGTGAAGAAATTTAGTTTAAATCATAGATTTTTAAAAATATGCAATAGCTTTTGTAATGCAAAACACAAGCTCAGTTCTGAGAGAGGCCAAAGTGACCAGGATATAAAATGCTTGTTTTGCAGGAGTTTTATTTAAAGACTTACACTGTTCTGTGCTTGCTTGTTGTCCTCTGTGAACTATGCTCTGGGAAAACACCATGTGATTATGCTCATCAATATCCTCTACCTTTGCCAAGCTGGAATTCAGGAGATAACCCTTTAAAAGGAATGACTAGCGACAGCAACATTTCAGAAAGGCAAGAAAGCATAGTCAGGGGCTCCTCCGTTTCTTTCACAGTGTTATCTCATCTGGACTTATCCTCTTAATTTTTTACTTTCATTCAATAAGAGAGAAACCAGCCTCAGCCACTCCCCCAGTTTCACATCACAGATTTTTCTGTTCATTTGCTAAGTGGATCTTCTGCCTGACTCTTTCTGCAGCGTGGAAGGTCACCTTGAGTCAACAACGCTCTTGGGCTCCTCTTCTGACAGAAACTAGAGTCTATTATTTTGTACAAAACTCAAAGTCTAGTCTATGGGATTTTTTTTAATGTAAAGCTTTTTTAAAGTTCTGTTGGAAAGCTCTCCTATTTGCATTACAATGTACCAGCAAGAACATCTTATAGCTAAAAAGTCTGATTGAGGTAAGTCTAAAATAAGCCCCAAAAGCATCAAAATTATAAAATCTATTGAAATTCTACCTTTTAAATTAGAGCAAAGGGTACAATATATATAAAAAGTTGGCCCTGATGAGGTGAGGCCACTGCCGTTTTCACTTTTCGCTTAGCAAAGGTACAGAGAAGTTCTGAGTCCAGAATACATGTCTTGATTCACAATTCCCTCCTCCCCAGAAGGCAGACAGGCAGTCAAATTCCTCTGTTACCAAACACAGACCAATCCAGATTTCTTCAAAGGTCAGACATGAGCCCCAAACTACTTGTCAACATGCATGCCTCTAAATATTGCAAGGAATAGCCAAAGCATTCAGGTAGAAAAGAGGTTTTGAATTAAGATGTCAAAAATCCTACTCTCCTGGCTGAGATCAGCTGGGGTAAGTAGTGCAGTTTTATCGTTGAACCAGCGGAGCCATAATATTTTACGCCAAATGAGGATGTGGCTCATAAATTCTATTTAAGCTCTCCATGAGCTGAAGTTACAGGAATTTTCCACGACTATCCAGTATCAGCATCCAAACTCTCAGTGTTATGCCAATAGTCTGCCCTGGCAAAATAATCTGGCTGTGGAGAGAGAATGAAAAAGATAGCTCGATATTCCATCCATCTATGAAAACAGAACAATACTGCCACAAGTCTCCAGCCACAAGCACACACAAACACACACTGTCCACACGAAAATATGAATGTCTTGTTGTGTATACATACAGTTACAAACACCAGTAAGAGTCACGCTGAGCAACCATGTTATTTTTAACCACCCTTCACATGAACTCATTCTCTTTAATTTTTTAGCATCTCTGTAGCTAATGTAATCTGCCAGTGCTTTCTTTGGGATAAGGAAAGTGGTTTGTATTCAAACTAAACAAGCACTATATATTTATAATGCTAGTCTTCAGGAATTCTAGTGCATTTGAATATTTCTGTCAATAGGTGTTTTGGAAAGTGAAACAAACAAAAAATAAACGGACAACATTAGCAGAAACATATTTTTGAAGAATAAGTCCAGTTCCAGCTGGCTATGGTGTTTGGACCAAGCTGTGATTAAGATTTCATTAGTAAAAGGGACAGTGCTAGGAAGAGTAAAGCCAAAAACAATCTGCCTCCCCCCATCTGCAAAGCTCCAAACCAGCGTCTGATCCCAAGCATGAACCTTAATGCCTGCGTCCAGAGAGAGGACCCCTTGATTCTTTTGAAAAAAAAACAACAATGCTTCATTTAGTGACTGTAAGCATCACTATGTGAAAACTTTTCTTCTTTTACTTATTCTTTACTGCTACTGTACTCAATTAGAAATTTTCTCTGTCTGTGCCCCATGAGTAATATCTTTATGTGCAACTCACCTAAAGGTCAAGGAAATCTCTTTGCAGGGATGGCTTCAGGTGGAACAGCTGGAGGCCACAGAGAGCTACCAGGAAGGTCCTCTGATAAAACCAACTGAGCTAAAAACTCTTACATCATTCATCCTACCTGCTCCAAAGCTAGCATTTAGAGCTACTGGGGAGTCTTGAACTCCTGGTTTCTTGGCATATGCTACTTTTTCTGAGAGAGGCTAATGCAGCCTGAGGGCTGTTGCAGTGTCAGTGAAGCTATAGCAGAGGGCAAAGAAAGCACAGGGAAAGAGGAATGGGTGCAGAAAAGAAATTTTCCCCATGTCACACCCTCTATTTTTGGCTGTCATATCAACAGGGAGGAAGACAAGTAGCAGACAATGAGGGCTGTCAGCTATCAGGCCACTTCTAAACTGGGATAAATCCATGTCATTCTTTGCAAAATGACCAGGGTCACAAGAGGCAAGGGACACGTCTGCCTGAGCAAGCCCCAGAGCCCTCCAGACACAAGTGTGTAAGCACAGCACTTAGACTGACTTTAGCTCTTACTTAGCAGATCTTTCTTTTTGGTTAATCATATATTTTTGTACAAATAGGAGGATTCTATATTTACCCAGCATAGCAATTTCTTTCACTTCTTAGCAATTGGAGAAAGGAGAGATGAAAAAATCCAGCAGCTCATCTCGAATGACTTAATGCCAATACAGGATTACTGCCTATCCCATATTTTCTAATACTTTCCTACCCCAAACACCCATAAGGACTGGGATTTAACTTTTTATCCTTTAGAAGATTATTCTAATTGAACAGATACTGGGTATTTTTTCATGATACTTGATCTAAGCTTTATTTCACCTCTTATGATGGTAAATCCTTGGTTCTGTGTACAATCAAAAATAATTCCCATTTGTCACTAGCATTTGGGCAGTACTTGGCCCTGGAGGCAATAAATGCACCATCTTCATGGAAGCTGCTGTGGATGCTGGGTGAAGTGCTCCCACAAAAGTACTTATCCTCCTCTGCATTCTCTGTAATATTTGAAATGAATATACTGTATAATAACACAGCTTTTTAACTTTTCCTCTAAGTTATTGTCAGGAATTTGTCACAAAATAGTATTAGTTACTGTCTGGTGGATACTTGCTCAAGTGATGGTCTAGAAAACAAACTCCTTCAATCATTTGAGCCATTCGCAGCTGAATGGAAATATAAAGTTGTCATACCCCTCACATCTCTGCAGGAGGCTGCAATCTCTCTGAGTGATCCTGGCAGCAGTAAGGAACACTGAGTGTTGTGTTTTCATGATGGAATCAGGAGCTTCACTTGTGGAGGTACCAGATTTTCAGTTCATAGGATCATAGAATGGTTTAGGTTGGAAGGGACCTTAAGGCTCATCTCGTTCCAAACCTTCCACTACACCAGGCTGCTCAAAGTTCTTAGTTTATAACTAATCTTATCCTCTGATTAGTGTCTTATTTTCCACAATCTTACTTTCTTCAACCCACAATCCTATGTTCTCTATCTTGAAGTCAGTGATAAGCCTCTATTCATACTTTCTTAGAGATCATTACAGACTTCTAATTATTCCTTTCAGACACAAGCTTCTTTTTTAGTTTCTTTCTCTGCTTTTTCCCTGTGCCTCTCCTTCAGAAGAGAAAATTTCCACTCACTGCAACTTGTAATGGTTGCAAGTGGGAATGGGTGAGCATTCCTAGGATGAATGATTGAGGCAGTGTGTTAATGTGATTCCCTGATACATTGTAAATTCCATTTGCAAAGAAGCAAAGTTCCTTATTTTAAGCCCTGCTTGTATATCCCCCACCCGTGATGGCAGATAGACCATCTCTGAGTTGCAATGGGGCACGAGCTGGAATTGACTGCAGACTGCTTTAATGCCACTCTTAATGACAACTTGTGAAGATTAGGAAGTTGTCAGAATCAGATATCAGCAAAAGCTCCAGCTTGCTTTGTGAAGTCAGTCTGAATTAATTAATGGGTAGCTTTCCTTTGATATCGCTTTGATATTTGGCTGCAGCTGGATAAAAATCAACCACAAAGGAAGCTACATTTTGTTTACCACTGCTTAAGACTCTGTTTAGCTCAATGTGATTTTTTTTTCTTTTGCAGTTTTTGCTTTTTTAACTTCCCTGGCACAAGGCAGTAGATACAGGCTTTTGTTAATAAATGGAGTTATGGTGGCATCTTTTTCAATGACTTTTCAATTTTTCAGTTTCTCTCTGCTCCTGCAGATAGTCAGGCTACTGTCTGGTAGCAAAGCCATTACTGATTTCAGCTAAGCTGAAGGAGAAAAGATGGACCATTCCAAAAGTGAGAAAAACATTAGCCTTCCCCCTCTGTTAGTGCTTTTCCTGTTAAAAGGTATTTGACACTTTAATTGTAGAATCATAAAACCATAGAATTATTGAATCATAGAAAGGTTTGGGTTGAAGGAGACCTTAAGGACCCTTTAGTTCAACCTCCTGCCAAGGGCAGGGACACCTTCCACTAGACCAGGTCTGTCCAAGCCTTGTTCAACCTGGCCTTGAACACTTCCAGGGATGGGGCATCCACAACTTCTCTGGGCAGCCTGTGACAGGGCCTCCCCACCTGCACAGTAAAAAATTTCTTCCTAATGTCTAATCTACACCTACTCTCTTCCAGTTTAAACCCATTCCCCTGTGTCTTGTCAATAATATTTGCTCTCTGCTTTAGAGGGTGCTGACCACTTGCTTCACACACTGACAGCCTAAAATATAATCTCTGCAACTACGTGCCCTCCATGTCTTTCCAGGGTGGGAATTCACAGCCCATTTGAGCTTCTCTAAAGGTTTTGGATGTCTACCAAGACAATCAGATGGACATGCTTGTACCCCAGACTTGCACCCAAATGAATCTCCATGTACTTCTGGCAGCCCCAGTGGCCCTACTGGCTAGAGGAGGAAGGATTTCTTTGTACAGCACAGGGGAAGAGCAGACAAAAATGTGGCTCTTCCAACTAAGCTGATGAAGATGATAATTTCTTCCAAAGAATGAGCAAAAAATAAATTATCTCTCTGGGTCTGCAAAGACTGTTTTTAATTAGGCCGAATATGATTGTCCAAAGTGTGTTATTAGAGCAGGAGACTCAATCAGGCCACCCAGTTTCACCTGGTTTTTGTAGTATTATGGGGTTTTTGAGCATCACAGAGAAGACAGAACTTCTGCTTTCTCTCTTATCATGTACACTGTCCCATTCAGCAGCACAGTGCACCTGTCCAGTGTGATCATTACCCAGCTGAGATGGGGGAAATCTGGCTGGGGCTACCTCAGCTTCCTGCACCATCACAGGAGCGCAAACACACAATGAGCCAGCACTGCATCCCTCCAACAGCTATGGACCACAGAGCAGAGGTGTTTGAAGGAGGCAGCACAGCTCACAGGGCTGGACACAATGGAAGGAGGATGCTGAACAAACATTCTCTCTGATATAAACATGCCATGAGGCCCAGGCTCTTTAGTCATAACATAACTCAGATCCATAGGTGCCAAACATTGCTATCAAGGCAGGTAAATGGCATCCAAGGGCACCTCTAATGATGTTGCTTCCTGATGCCTGCAACTCTGTTTATGATTTGCCTTTGTAATTTCACTATTGTAGGAGTAGTCAGGCAGCTAGGAAGGCTCCCTGAACTGGTTTTTCATTACGAAGACAATTTTAATAGCTCGTGTCGTGGTGCTAATGAGGCTGACTGAAGCACCTGTACTTTCTGTTCCAGATAACAGAAAACGGCTAACACCAGCAGGAGGATAAATAGCTGTTTAAAAGAGTGCCTGGGATATTATCCCTAGCTAAGCACCCCACCTAAATCTTGGTGAGCTTTGCAATACCCTGGAGTACTCCAGTGATGGCCTCTCGATTTTCCTCAGAGATTTCTGTTCTGAAGTGCACAGCAAAATGTTCTCCAAGTCAGTGATTTTTGGGCACCCAGCTTAAAAGTGATACCCTGTGAACTGATCCTCCACCCTCACTGAGTAAGATTTCTAAGTTGGACAAAAAGGTCTGGAGGGATTTTGCAAAGTGATGACCTCAGCTGGTCAGAGTTATGGTAACCAGAGGTAAATCCCAGTGTCACATGCCAGAATGGGGATGAGCTTCACATTAGTGAATTTTTCTGAGGTCAAGCCATTATTATGCATTACTTACTTTCCATCCCTATATTATTATACTGCAAAGCTGTNAGTTCTCTAATAAAGCTAGTGTGCATCTAACTGCTTTTGCAGCTGGGCCAATGTGCTCTTGCTTCCTAAACATCCCGATGTGGATATTTGGGATCTAAACCAGCTCATTGATGCCCATGCCCTGTGCAGCTCTGCACCCTCCTGACACACCACAGGTCATCACCCCCCGACAAAGCAAGGCAGGTCAAGGTTTGGCCACCTTCTCTCAGTGCCTCAGCAATGGATGTTCCTGCACTTCTTTTGAGCTGGGCAAAGTGTATCATTGAGTAGGTTCCTTTGCAGAGTGCTTTAAAGGAAGGAATGGGCCAGATTCACTTTCTCAACATCATTGAGTGTCTTATAGCTCACTTCCTAGGAACAGCTGCTCCCTGGGAATTCTCCTCTTTCCCATCTGGTTACTTTTATCATTTAAGCAGTTCTTTACTCTTTGGATCCTTCATTAAACAGCATTTGGCCATACTATATGGGTACTGAATTAGTTTAATTTGTCATCATAAATCAATCACTGCAAAGCCTTAACTAAGTTAATTGCTCTTTGAATTCCCTTTCTGTTTGTCAAAATCTCTCAGAGTCACTGATATATCATATTTAGGCTATTATTCAAATCATATTGGATGATTACCTTTTTATTACAGGTAATTTTTACATAATGTTCATATAGTGCTGACAAACCATAAGGCTTAAAACAGAGAAGGGAACTGGATATTAAAACACTACTCCAGAAAGGAGAGTGTCAGGATAGTCATTAGAAAGGAGCTCATGATGTAAAGCGAGAATCAGAAATATATTTTGGATTTTTTGCCTCTTGTTGGACAAATGGTATTTTATCAGAAAGTGAATGAGGTTTCATAGTAAGTCATCATGGGTGCCTGCATTTTGGACTAGATTATTCTGATTGTTATTTTTCATATTCTACACCCCTAAATGGACTTTGAGGTTTCCTTACTGCCAGTACATAACCTGTGGGCAAAGTTCCCTCTAAGCCAGTCCTGCTTCCTTATGACGTAAAAAACCTTTAATAAAGCCAGAAGTGATGCTTACAATGTAAAGATTAAAAATGTTTTCCTTGACAACATCTGGCAAAAAAGAAAGCCATGAATATTTTACAAATACAGTTCCTACAAACTCCACCTTGCTGCTAAAATATTAACAGCTTCCTCAAAATGGTATTTCTTCCTTGTTAAACCCTTAATCAAATCAATTCATATAGTTAATGTCCTAATTTCATGCCAGAACTTCAATACAAAAGGTTTGCTGCTACTTGGAATATATATGTGTATCCCACTTGAAATGAGAACCATGTAAACCATGATTCTGTTAAAAGCACGGGAGTGCAGAGTGTGGGCTGTTAATTATTTTTGTGATAACCTTAGGTAGGAGGATATATAAAAAAATGTACATAAAGACAACAAATAACCCTTACCATGTCCAATAAATCTAACTTCAAATAAAGAACAAAGACTCCAAAGAGTTTTAGGCGTGGATGTTACAAATGGATGCCCATTGATTTCTGACTTCAAATAGCCTCTGCTTGACATTAAAGGTGCATTTATTCAGCTATTTGGCTCCAAGAATCCAACCAACATATAGTGCTCTTGTGTTACCTCTCAGCACTTAACCCTTGCCAGGAAATCCTACCAGGTTTGCTTGTCAGCAAAACAGAGCACATTCTGTTTTTAAAATAAAGCATGTTAAAACTAAAACAATGAACGAATGTCAGTGCCATGAAGGCAGTTAAAGCAGTCCCTGAATGCAGCTCTTTGAGGTTTGCCCTCTATACAGAAGACAATTTTCACTAAGCAGCAAATTAGAGCATGGGGGAACCAAGATTATTACATCTAACTGAAGGTACAGAATAAATTTAGATGGGTGGAATTTATTGGATTACTCTGTTTAGGGAATAGAAGTTAAACATCTCTAACGAAGCCATGAGATTCTTAATGAAGATGAGACTAGTTAAGGCCTCAGTTCTACATCTCATCCCAAAGAAGCCCATTTCCAAGATCATTATTACATTCAAATTGAGATTTTCCCTTTTCTCCCTTCTGCCTTTTAAAACAAAATCCAAATTAACACCCCAAGAAAACCTGACTCTAAGCTGAGTAATATAAACCACATCCCTATGAGCTATGAGGGTATCAGCAACCTGCTCTCAAGCTATGTTTGAAAAGACACATCTGAAAATTCACACTGTTCATCTGCAAGACATAAAAGCTACTTGTGATGCCAGCACCAAGTAAACAGAAGAGAACTGTCCCTGTTTCGTTGATCTGTATCATATATCATAACAATACGCCTGTATTTCTCAAACACTGCATATCTGCTTCTCTGCCTAGCAGCAATCACACATAACAAGTGATATCTAAACACATATTTTGGGAAAGATAAAAGCTCCAATATATGACATGGAATATTATGACTAACAGAGAGATTATATTAATCATGAATAAAAAGATGATGTTTGATCCTGCTTGAGCAGAAAGTTTTAAAATTTTTTTTAAAAAATCTTTTCAATGAATTTCTATCCTCAGGAAAATGATTAAAACCAGAAAAGCCTTGAGATGTCAGCTGGTGACATGTTTTTCTTCTTTATCTTTCTTTTTTGTTGTTGTTGCTGTGAAAAAAAAATCTGAGCGAATACAGCAAAGTGCATCATTAACTTCTTATTAATTTTATAATACAAAGGCAATTCAGTTAAAATAGTAGTGCTGCAACTTTAAATTACAGAACTAGCTTGGTATTTAATGAGAGATTTAGCACAGCGGGGTTTCTGTTAAATTAAGTTGTGCCTTCACATCACAGTGGGAAAACAGGTGTATATTGGTTTAGAATTATGGAAATGTTGACTAATTCCAAGGCTTGTAATCAAACAGCAAGGCACCCTGCAATATTTTCTTCCAAGATTCTGCATTAATCATTTATGTCTGGTCTTATTTTCTTCATGTCCACTAAAAGGGTGCAGCTCAAAGGAACAGATCAAGCGCTGGTGTTTTCATGTCTCTGTTAAGGATGAGGTCCAGGCAAAAAGCAGAGATAGAGACATAGCACTGCAGGCTTTGCTCAAAAACCTACTTAAATTAAACTGAACATGCAGCCTTGGAAGGGGGATAAATTTCACACTAAACCCCCACTTTTTTGGCTTCACCGGTGCTGATCCAAAACCTGCTTACTGAGCTACCTGGAGCAAGCCTGCATTTAAGAAATGAAGGGACTAAACCCTGAAATAATCTAGGCTCTATCAATAATGAACACAGAGACATTCTCCTCCACACCTCTGCAGCAGTTCAGGTTACACCTGAGTGCAGGTGAAACACAGACGAGTTCCAACAGCCACAGCATCCCTGCAGCCCCTTGCTCCTGCCTCTGCCAGCTTCCCTTACCTTACACCAATAAATCACCTGCCTTTGCCTTGGATTTTCTTCCTGGGCTATTTAAGGATGCCTTATCTGATGCATGGTGATATTACAGCAAAAGGGGAAGGCATGGATTCTTTTGTTTCCAGGAGACACCTTATTACTGAACCTCCTACTGACCATACCCCGCTTACTGGAAGCAAGCTGACACTTGATGCCCAAATGAACCTGATCCAGATTCATCCCTTGTTGTAGCTCTGCCAGAAGATTGCTTCCATTTGCTCTGAGACTATTTCACACACAGAACTATCCACTACTGATTCCCGCTTGTTTGGTAAAAGCTGCTTAGCAGGCAAGAGGAACAATACAGAAATTGCTAAAATTCATATAAGGAGAACCCTGCTAACGTGAAGTGTTTCCAGCACGTGTGCCACAACTTTAAAGAGTGCTTAAATGAAGTTATTTTGGGAATACACAGATGCAGCATAACAGTATCCCCATATATGCTGAATGTCAGCATACTGCACGTGGAAAATATAGAATCTGTTATATAATATATGCTGAATCATTCTGAAAGACAAGTAGTAGAAATGTATTCAAGTTGCTTCTCTTTATTAGAGGCTTCCCTTTAAAAAAGTAGGTGTAACAACTTATCTCATAGTAAAATCTAAACATCTCTGGCCGTATCAAGAGTATTTTTAAAGCCAAGGCCCCAGAGTCATGGGAATGCAATGTCCATATTTCCTTAAAAGAAAACTTTGTAACCTCACAGTCAGGACAGGAAGAAACAGATTAGAAAGATAACTTTTAAATGACAAAGAGCTAGAGAGGGCTTTAGGGAAAAAAAATTATATTTTTTAACTTTATTTTAAAATAACATCAAAAGGTACATTAGCATCTTTAACTGCTGCCTGCTCATTAGCTGTGCAAAAGTCAGGGAGAAAATGATGCCCTGCTCAAGTAAGACGCAATGCAGAGCTGAGCCAGCTTTGCCACCTGTATGTGAGGAAGCCAGAGAGTGAAACTGCCCCTCTGAGTCACCCACTGGGATAAATAACATCTCTCAAAACACAACAAGCAGCCTGGGGGACTCAGGGAAGAACAGAGAAAACGAAAAGCAGCTGAGGGAGCTTGGTTTGTTTAGCCTGGAGAAAAGGAGGCTTGGGATGACCTTACCACTCTCTGCAACTCCCTGACAGGAGGGTGTAGCCAGGTGAGGGTCAGGCTCTGCCCCCAGGCAACAGGATGAGAAGACGTCCTTAAGCTGCACCAGGGGAAGTTCAGGTTGGATATCAGAATGAACTTCCTCACTAAAAGGGTGGTCAAGCTTTGGCTGCCCAGGGAAGTGGTGGAGTCATCATGGTTAGAAGTGTTCAAAAAAACAACTGGATGTGGCACTTAGTGCTGTGATTTAATTGACATTGTGGTTTTTGGTCAAATGTTGTACTCAACATTTGGAGATCTTTTCCAACCCTTATGACTGTGATTGTATGATTCTAAACAGACCCTCTCTACTTCTAAGAGGGGTGATGAGTAGATCTTGTGGTAGAGCTTGAGGGATGCTATCTGGGCAGGGTGCTGCTCCAACAGCTTGGGATCACCTCCATCCTACCCAGCCAGTCCACAGAGCCATTTGACTCAAAGCATGATGGAGAGCAATTACTCAGTGAGTTGGTTTAGGTGTAACATTGAATGGGGTTAGAGAGCTCTCACCCAAGGGCTCGGCATTTTCTGGCAGTGGGGATGGGAACCAACAACTGGGGTTGCAGAGACAGAGGATGCTGAGGTTCAGCCTGAGCTCCAAAGGGGTCTCAAAGAGAATTGTCCCCCAGAGCCTCCCTTTCTCTCTCGAGGATGGCACATGCATCCTCTACACCCTAAAGTGCCGAGACTCCCACTGGGAGGCTTGTAAGGTCCTGGTACTGTCCCTTGCAAAGGCCAGTTGCTGGAAAACATCACTTGAAGTGCCACAACTTTTCTCCTGTTCTCCTACCTTTGCAGATTTCCTACCACCATTCCCAGCATTTTCATTGCAAATGACAGAGGACTCCCATTTTACCTTTAGCAGGGTTCACGGGTAACGGTCCCGTGATAGCACCTCTCTGTGCTGGTCATTTCCATAACACATGAGGTGGCTTTCCTAACAGGAAATCACTTGCATAAAATGAACTGGCCAGATATAATTTTTCAAACACAGACTGTCCAATTTCACACACAGCACATAGGAACTGAAGGAGATATTGGCCATATAACTGTCAGTCCAGGCAATGCTCTGTTTATTTACACAGTGTATTTATTTATTTTCATGTCCGTAACCAGACACTACAAACATATACTTGAACACTTCTCCTACATCAAGAGGGAATATACCTCCATCCTTTATATTTTTTCTCTTCTATCCTCAAAGAATACAGCAGAAAAAATGAAAATGGTGGTACAAGAAGATTTCAGAGTTCAGACATGCAATTACCAGTGATATACTTCTCTCTAGCCCTGTAATTTAAATATAAAATACCATAGGAAAATGCAAGATACAGTTTGTACAACACAACCACAACTGTTCTGAATGCTGGTGCCAGTGGGAACAGGTGGTGAGGAGAGGTGATATCAGGAGACAGGATAACCCTGTGCAAGCAGCTACATGGTACCACACTCCACAACACCCTGAGATGTGCAGCCAGTGCATTCAGGTTGTTTAGAAACCACGTGGATAAAGGCTGCATTTAACAAACTTTGGCTGTCTTTTGTCTTTTCCTGTTCTCTCCCTTTTCAAACATGAAGCCCCAGTGGTGCAGTGTTTTTCTGCCATATGCTTTCTCTCCTTCCTCCCTCCCTCCCTCCCCGTTAAATAAATTTAAAAAAAGATCCACATTGCACTTTGGCCACTGTCTCTACTCAGCAGGAATCAGTACCCTTTCCAGCCAAAGGACTTTCTAGAGAACAGCAGCTGCCTTTGGAGATGATGCCATTGCTACAGGACTGGCACCAACACAGGACAGACCATCAGCTTAGCCACCCTCCTTGCAGAGATCAAGATCATTTGAGACACCAAGCAGCACTGAGAGCAAAAGGGCTATTCTTCTGGCAATAAAATAATTAGGATCAAAAAGTAAATGTACTCACCCCAGGTAAAGTTTTAATATTGTGCAGTGCATTCTGTGCCTCAAGAGCAGCTTTTCTTGTATAAAATGTTACGAAACAACAACCTATAGAGAGAAATGAAAAGCTTTCAGAAATTAGTGAGTATGATTTGTGAGAGTACAATAGGGAGGGAGAAAAAACAGTGGTTGAACAACACATTATGAAAGCTGGAAATGTGAATTATCCTGAGGCGCCTGAATGACATGAATAAAAGAAAGCTTGTATGATTTAAAATAAAAAGTCCCCCCCTGTGCATTGCATCTATAGCACACCTGCATTGTTAGTGAACTGTAATCACTTAGAAATTGTTAACCAAAATCCAGTTGGCTTTGTACACTGTAAATAAGGTTATGTTTGTCTGAAGGCTCCCCATTATACTTTGAATATAAGCAACATGGCAGGCTCAAGCAGCAGGAATCCATTGTTACATCCCAAGCAGAAAATCAGGCTAAAGCAGGACCTTATTTAAAGGGCCTTATACAAAAGAGCTAAGGTTTGTTGCCCCATTTCTTTGAAACCAGACAGGACTGGAGGTGGAACACTCATCTCAGTTTCAAGAATGAAAAACAGGCTACAGGTGAATTCACCACTGCTGGGATAGTGGAGGCTGCTGATGGCTGACAGCATTAAGGGAGGCTCTGCTCTCCTGCATCTGCTGAATTTTCAGTAAAGCAGGTGGTTTTAGTTGCCTTAATCCTGTGGTTTCCCTTTTGACAGCATGGTCCTGCCAGGTGGTGTGTGGGACCAAACAAGGGTTGCTGTCGCTTTGTCCACTGTGAACATGTAAAGCAGCTTTTGCTGCAGCACAAACAGCCCAGACAGCTCAACCAGCCCCAGGGTGAGGTCAGGGCTCACAGGCAGATCCTCAGGGAAGAGCTATAATGTCACAGGCAGGGGACAAAAACCAGTGACCAGGGTTTGCCTTTAATGCCCCACAGCAATGAAGTCTGCTCCTTGACAGATGAGATGTTTGCTGCAGATGGGGTGTTTGGTACCATGGGGAGAGGGAAAACATTCTGGGCAATGCTGGTTGGGGGGCAGAAGTGGCTCCTGAAGTAAAAACCTACTTCACATGAAACAGGATTATGCAGGTCTTACTGATGAATCAGAAAACAATCCTGTTCTCTTAATCACAGTCAGAGATTTGTTACAACTCCAGAGAAATGTCAAAACCAATCAGTAAATAAAAGAAACCCTGGCTCATGAGTCTTGGTGCTCCCTTGGAGCGTGACACAGATAAAATAATCTGTGCTTCAGGCAGTGAGCAAAGCTTGTATCAGCTCCCTAATGTTGGCCAAGGTGAAACATCCCAGCCCACCTGACATGCCTGCTTGTGTTCAACCCTGCAGCATCCCTGTAGTGGCGAAGGACACAAGGAGAAGGTGTGCACAGCAGCACACAGCAAACATTGGAAGCAACCATGTGGAGGTGGCCCACTTTGGAAGGAAGGGCTGAATCCAGAATGGCCACTCCACTGCTCCTTGCTTGGCTCAAGCTGTGCATGGCATTGGGAATGCTCCCTCTGGCTCTGCAGCCAGGCCAGTGATAACCACTACCTCGGTAACAAGCAAAGGTGACCATGTATCGCCAGCTGGAACACAGCAAGTTTATCCCTAATACACAAAATCACTTGCAGGCACAGCAAAACATGGACAGGCAGGTAATGCAGACTTAACACAGCTGAGAGGAACGTTTTTCATACTGCCAACAGGTTCTTTAAAATTTCACACTTTATGATGGAGATGGTTTAATAATTATTTCAGTAAGCGGGACATTGTTCGCAGGGATGTGTGCTAGAGACAGGCACAGCATGTTAAGGTTTGTGTTTCCTGTAAGTGTTTCTAAAACTTCTGTTTCACTGGAAAATTCTGAAAATCTGAATTATTTTACCCCAGATGAAATGGAGAAAAAAAAGTCCAAGTTTGTGACATTTAATAGTGTGATTTTGAGACAATATTGCAATATTTTTCTATCCTGTCAGCCAGCTTCAAGTCTATCTCCTATTGTTTCTTTGTTTGGTTTGTTAGCTTTTTAATATAAGGCTTTTTAACAAGGAGAGAGGATTCAGAGGGGAAAATATCAAACTGTAATCACAACTTTGCAATTGCCATGTCCTTTTCCATGGACCTGAAGAGTTTCATTTTAGATTTCAGCTCAGGGGGTTCATTCCAATGAGGAGAAATTTGAAATCTATTGGCTTATCATTCTTGGCACTACTTGAAAAGACTGCACTTGAAAGATGAATATGCTGTGAAATACCCTTTAACTGGTCATTTTTTGGGACGTAATAGCTCAGGAGAGAAAAATATTTCTTTGAATGAGGGCCGGAAGAAACAGTAGCTTAATGGGAAATGTGTGGATGTTTCAGGCAGGTCATCGGACCTTGACAAAAATAGAGACTTCTGCGCTCACAGACTGACACATCTGAAAATGCATATGGATAAAATTTTTCTCAGGATGCATTTGGCTCATATCTTCTTAAATAAAACAAACCCCACAACAAGAGCTGGTTTGCTGTGGTTTGAGGGGGGCATGGACCCCCACTCGTGGACACCTGAATTTGAAGGTATCTGCTAGGGCTGGACTCAAAAAAAGAAAATAAGACAACAGAGAGGAAACAGAAAAGGCAATAGTCCATGTTTCCCCAAGGAAATGCTGTAGCTCAGCCTATGGATTTTCCAGAGGTGCTGCAGCCATGTTACACAAACTGCATTGAAGATGGCTCCAGTGTAAAATCCTTTTGGGTCAGTACATAGAAAAAGTACCTAATTCAGTTTTTTCTGCAGGAGTATTGGAGGGGAAAATGCCTGTGTAATAGGACAGGGCTAATCTGTGCTTTAGGACCGGTAGCTGTCCCTTGCTGAAAGGCAAAGAGGCAATGACCTTCCTTCCTCCATTTTACTAAAGAAAATGTAATATTGCCAAAGACAAACAAGTGGCCCAGATGGAAAAGAAAAAGTATGTTTCCTACTGAAAGAAAATTAAAAAATACAACCCTCCCCTTCAGGCCCCATGCACATATAATCTTTGTTTCATTACCAACAAACTCGACAGGATCACAACTTGAACCACAACTAGACTTTCTGACATCCAAATAACTCAGAGCCTGGCAGTGATAACCTTCTCCTCTCCTAGTCAGGACAACTTAAAAGGTGAATTGGTTTGTGGACATGGTTCTGCTGGTCCTCAACAGCCTGAAATACAGCCCAGTTTAATTCCACATGGGTTAGTGCATTCTTGCCCACAGGCAGAGGAGCTCATCCTGCCAGTCAGTGCCTCCAGAGCAGCAAATCTCCCACGCTCTGCTAAGCTGGTTGTGCTCTACTTGGAACAGTATTTACTACATCATAAGGCATTTCTTCTTTGTACCTAGAAAAAAGTGCTGAATGAATCATGCAGATCCCTACAGTCCCTTAAGGACATCGGCAACAACTTCATGGCTATCCTGCCAGATGCTTGAACAGACTGAATAAAGCCTGCCACTCCATGCTGCTCAGCATTTAATGGCAACAAATGGGATGCCTGAGAAACAACAGCAGAAAACAGCCCTACTTCTTAAGGCACCTGACGAGCTGCAGTGTGGACACTACAATGTTCAACTTCAACACCTCATTAAAAAAAGGGAAAAGATCTCTTACTTAAGCTTGTTTTCACCCTCTCTCTCTCTCTCTTTTCCCCCCTCCCCACCCTTTCCCTTTTTTTCTTTTTTCAAAGGAAATTTAGTGCCAGAGAAAGACCTCAAGGTCCCGGCCATTGGGAGAGAGTTGACACATTCAATTCTCCATGACACATTCAATTCACAAGCCCTTGCTCAGGCTGCCAACGGCACCAATTAGCACCACTGGTAGAGATTTTATTTATTTAATTTCCACAGAAACCTGTTTAGCAAGACAGTGACAGGGACAAACAGCCTCATGTATGGCTAGAAACAGCTTTACGTGAGTCACTGTCAAAGATGGCAGCAATAGATTACAGGGGAATCAAGCCATGGGTTCACTGAAGCCACCATTTAGAAGTGAGAAATGGGAAAAAGATCAAGTGGTGAGGACTTTCACACCACAGTAGCCATGGTTTTCTGCTGGCAGTGAACTTGGGTTTCTGGAGGACTTTGTGGAACTATGACAAATTGCAGTTTTCACCATGAAACTTCAAGACATGCCATTCCTCCTGTAAGCAAGAGAATTTTTTCAAATAGCTGTTAATGACTCCATGCAATGGGGCTTCTCCTCCTGTGAGACTTCTGCTCTATGGCCCAAATTTGCCTCCCAGCAGAGCAGTCACGGCTTTGTTAGGCTGCAAGATCCAGCTCTATGACATCTCCAGGAGCTCTGCTATGCCATTATTTTTGTCACTTTCTCCCAATTCAAACACAGACTAATTAGGCCGTGAGAGCTGTTTACATTCCTAATTTTGAATAACTAACAAAGGGAAGCTCTCCTTCACTTGAAGATGTGGCTTACACAGTCCTTGTTGGCATTTAATGGCACTGGGATCTGTGTAAGAGGCTTAATCTCTCAGCCAGGATTTCATGCCTGAGTGAATACGGACACCTCCATCTTGCTTCGGGTGAGAAAAAGTCTTTTACAGCTCTCTAAACTGAATAGACAATTCCTGTGTTAAAGTTACCAGGAATTACACATGTGCATCTATATGAGAAAATAACCCTTGGACGTGGACAGGAATTAAAACACACTCCACAAGATGCTCTGAGGTTTTGATTTGCTTGAGGAAAAATATTCTGCAATCTTCCAGGCCTGAAAATTTAACTTTTGGGAATTAAAAGAGAAAAGATACAGAAGGAAAAAAAAAAAATCCCAACCCATATTTATTGGTCTGATATATTACTTCCTTTAGTTTTCAACTGTCAAAATTTGTCAGTTTGGATCTCTCCTGTGTTGTGCATATTATCACCTGCTGCCAGTACCTGAACCCTAACCATGGGGGTACAGAAATACAAGAGCTTATCAGGGTGCCTGCAAAGCCTGCAACAACTTAAAAGTATGAAATTTGCTTTACCTTCTAGACTAATAAAATAAACACTTCAAAACAGCTATAATGATTATCTGATGATTGAACTCTGCATTCTTTTAGCAAGTAATGGAACACTGGCAGACAAATTCAATTCAAAACACATTCACATTCAGGACATCAACAAAGTCATCATGTTGTGAATTGAAAATTCCTTTAAAGGCTGCGTTTGAATTCTAAGGGGCTGACAGATCAAGGGACTGAAGGCCCTGGAAGGCTAAATGAGTGAAGTCCTGCTATGTTTCTTTCTTTCTGTGAATGAAGCTCACTTTTGTGTGAGCATTTGCAAGCAGAACAGGTGCTGGCTTCATACAAGCCTGGAATCTCAATGGGGACAGCAGCTTCTTGTCAATCCAGCACAGTTCAAGCTAGTTTAAGTTCAGGAGGATTTATTTTTCTTGGTTTTTTCCCCACTCCAAATGTTTCTCTCCTGATCTCCACATTCACTCATCCACCACCAAAATTTAAACACTCCACTAATACAGGGCAGCCTTTAACAAGGTGTCTTGCATTCCAGCCATCAGCCTGAACTCTGGAATACATGCTCTGCACATCACAAAAAGCTGCCTGAACAGTGTGATTTCCAACCAAACACACCATGACCTGTAATGTCAATTTCCAAAAGCCAATGAAGACATTAAAATCTCTTTTCCACTAAAGCCACTGAGAAGACCTATTGCTACAAGGCATTCAGGTGTGTGGCTGGGCAATGAGACTTTTCACTTTGCTTACATTTTATGCAGTGCAATGGGAGCCTTGCCTGGCATTTCTTCTGTGCTACAGATGTTAGTGCAATTAGCTAACCTGCACTGAAGACACTGGTCTAGTATTAGGAGAGATGTTTCAAGTCTTAGAGATTTTGATTGGGTGGTTCCATACAAAACCAGAGAAAACCATGAACTGTCTGAATAGCAAATACAGCCATTCCTGACAAAGACACCCAGAAATAAAAATCCTACTAGTTTTGAAACTCTGCTTATTACAAGAAGAAGGTGGCTAAGGCAGGGATGTGATTTGATTCCTACCTGCACCAGCCTCATGCTCTATTGCCTATGGAGTCATGGGAGAGTAAGATGGAAAGGATTCACTCCTGAAGCCATCCCTGCTAGATTTGCCGAATACAGCAGAAAACAACCTTTAATGATGCCGCCTCCCAATTAGCTCAGGTTTGCTAATAGTTTGATATAATTGGCACCCTGATGGAAACCGTATTACCAGTCCTGTCACCAGCCAGGAAATCGCATTGCCACTCTAATGACAGCACATATTATAGCAGTGCCACTTCTAATATTAATACATTAGCTGAATGTAGGCAAGGGCTCACATGTGAGAAGGATTCACAGCTGGGACGTGCCAAATTCCACCCTGTGCTCTCTTTTTCCTCCTGGTTACAGCTTCAGGGTGGCAGTGCCCCAGCCCCAGAGTGCCCCGCATCGGACTGCTTGCATTAAAGCACAAATGCTGCAGGCCGATAACAGGCCATAAATGGCCACTGAAAAATGATCCCATGGAGCTCAATTTTTTCTCCATGCCTTGCAAGTTATGATGGCCTTTCTGTTAATTGGCCACAAGTCCTAGTTTGCTGTCAGCCTTCAGCTGCACCGGGGAGCTCTTTTGGAGGAGTCGCACTCTGTCATTCCCGTACCCTTGTGAATACAAATGCTCTCTATAAATGTCCTCTGCCTACAAAATGGAAGTGTTTTNCCTAGATTAAATTTGCTGCATTTTCAGGCCTTTTGGGAAAGCAACTAAGAACTAATATGCACCGGTTCATGTCCCACAACACTTCCCTACCCATTATTATGTAAATTTTGACTAAAGTGCGACACAGATAGAAAAGATATCAAGGGCAAAATTGCCAGAATCTACTTTTCTTGCTCTCTGAAATAAGCCACTTATATTAGACAGTTTAAAATGGCTAATAGCTGTACAAGTATCTGAAGAATTTCAATGTACAATTTTTCATATAGGACAATGACAGCTTTTGCAAATTCCTGAACTCTCCTGCTGCCAGTGTAATGACTGGGAAGCGAATGGCCAGCATGCTGGAACTGTCTGTTTTACTTCTGAAGGAAGGGGCCAACTTCCACACCTGAAGCTTGGCAATGCTCGTATGATATCTGCACTAAATGGTGATAAAGGAGTAAAAAAAAAGCAGAAGCAGAATTAGATTCCATACATGGTGGAAGGGTAAATAAATACACACAAGTCAGGTTTATAGCATCAAGGCAATTTTATGTCATTACAAACTAATCCGTCCCTAAAGAAACCATCCCTGTGTGCTGGGATGGAAGCTGAGCTTTATTGGGCTGGGCTGAGTAGTGGATGAGAGATGTTAACACAAACTCAGGAAGTGCTGTGAAGACAGAGCTGAGCAGTCAGTGGCACTGAACCTGCACATCAGCACTGCATTAACACCCTGATCTGCAGGAGGCCTGGCCTGGAATGTTCCTCCTTTGCCAGCCTGTCCAAGCACCCATCCAGTGCAAATCCCTAGGGAAAGCCATGGAGATGGATGGCAGTCAGGCAACCAACACCAGTGGGAAAATCAAAGCAGCAGCTCAGTGTCTCCTGTCGAGTCCATGTTTGGTCTGTTCACATTTCTAGATCTCAGGGGTGGAGAGTAATTGGGATCTTACACATCTGTCCATATGGGTTACAATAAAAACTGCTTGTCAGAGCTTTTGGACAAGAAACTCTCAAGTAAGTAGGACAGCAGTGGGAGAGGGTGGGGAAATGGCATTCCAGCCTCTAGCTCTGTGAGGGGGTGTCCCATAGGAAGTTACTGTACTTCCCACTTGTAAAATATAGGAAAGAATATACACAAAATACAAGAATTTTTTTTTAAAAACTTGAAATAGTTTTAAACAAGGCTTGTCACTATGTATATATATTGCATCGAGAAAGAAATCTTGAAATTAGGGAGACATCAAAATGAAACAACAAAAAATGAAAATACAAATAATTATGTATTTCTTTTACTGCCTTCTTGTAATTTCCCCTTCATCTTTTCTTTCTTATTTTCCTTCTTATTATTGCACTAATGCTCCTTAATCTTTAATTCACTTTCTTTTTCCCTCAAATAAATTCTTAATCTTTTCTTCCTAGCAGATGGTTATTGTTTCCCTTTTCTTTGGCCAGGTAACAATTACTGACTTGAGTTTACTGGCTTTAAAATGAACTAACTTGTCCTCTATACAAGTCAACCCCTAAGTCTGACCATCTGCTAAATACATCTTTGGATGCAGTAGAGAGAGAAGGTTCAGAGAACAGATGCTTAAAAAGATGGAAACACAAAATTAAGATGTCCTCCCTTATTAATCCATTATTGCAGCAGAAAACTGCTGTGACACTGTATCTCAGTTCAAAAAGACTCTACAAAGATCATGTTTACATAAATTAACAAAGGCAGGGACATATCTTTCCCTGATGTCATTTCAAAAGCCCCATTGTCTCCAACCCTGGCACTCACTAGTAGCAAATCAAACTTCCCAGCACATATGCCTTATAGTCCTGGATTTCCTTCTATTTTTTCTTTCACTTGAATGCTTGAGAAATATCACTGAAAACTGGCTTTTCCTGATAAGACTTCCAGATCACTGCTCTGATGAAACCTCTAATTGCACTGTGACTCCTGAGAAGCCACTTGAGTCCCAGTTCAACTAGGAGGCAACTCTGTAGGGAAAAATACTCAGAATAGAAGAGCTTTACCATAAAACTATCCCTTCAAAAGAACCAAATCTTTAAGAGTTATTTGCAATTTATAAACTTTCCCTTTGAAAAAACCTATGTTCTGTACTGGAAATTATCTTCACTGTTAAATGCCAAAGGCATCCTGGGCTGCATCAGGCAGAGCAGGTCAGTGGAGGTGATCCTTGCCCTCTGCTCAGCCCTGCTGAGACAGATATGGGGTTCTGGATCTTCTTCTTTTTCCCTAGTAAAGAGATGTGCACATACCGGAGGCTGAAGGACCATGAAGATGAGGAAAGGTCTGGAGCATCCCTCATATGAAAAGCAACTGAGAGAGCTGGGACTGCTCAGCCTGGAGAAGAAAACATTGGAGGAAGATAGAAGCCTTCTAAGTGGTCCAATGAGGACAAGAGGCCATGGTCACCAATTAAAATACAGGAAATTCCATTTAAAAATAAGGAACAGCACTTTTATTCTAAAGGTGATCAAACACTGGCATAGTTTGCCCAAACAAGTTGTGGACTCTCTCCATCCCTGGAGATATTAAAATCCATCCTGGACACAGCTCTGAGAAACCTCCTGTAGATGACCCTGCTTTGAGCTGGGGTTGGATAAGATGAATCTCAGAGGTTCTTTCTGACCTCAGCCAGCTTGTGATCCTGTGAAATGGCAATGAAGGAATTTAACAGGCTTCTGACAACATCCCTCCTAACACAGCTCAACTTCCCCAGAAATACATTGCAAGCTTATTTAATTCTAGCAGACGACATCAGTTAAATTACTGGCTTATTGTTGTACCTATCAGTTGGGAACCAGCTCTCACTCACTAGCAAATTTCACACACTAGATGAGTTTTTTCATAGCAAGAACATAGGAATTATTATTTTTTTATTTTTTTAGAGAAACAGAATCAGAGATCTTATAGCACCTTCTAGTACCTAAAGAGAGCCAAGATATGGCTGGACAAGGGCGTGTAGTGATAGGACAAGGGAGAAAGGCTTCAAAGTGAAAGAGGGCAGGTTTCAGTAGGGTATAAGGAAGAAATTCTTTTCTGTGTGAGCAGTGAGACAGAGGAACAACTTGCTCAGAGAAACTGTGGATCTCTGGAAGTGTTCAAGGCCAGGCTGGATGGAGTTTTGAGCAACCTGGTCTAGTGGAAGGTGTCCCTGCCCATGACAGGGTGGTTGGAACAAGATGATCTTTAAGGCCCCTTCCAACCCAAACCACTTTACGTTTCTGTGGTGATTCTAGGAACATCCCAGCATGGCAGGTATTGCCAACAAAAATGTCTTGTGTCATACCTTATTTTTAGAAATATATCAATACATTTATGAATTAATGATAATGCATTTTTTTAAAGTTGCAATTTATTCAGTCCTGTTGTATCTGACATGAGGTTTTTTTTAAACCCCACTGACAGCTCTAAACCTGTCAGCTTATGTCTTCTAAGGAGAGCATAGGAAAAGCCAGAACTAGCAGTACAAAGAGAAAAAAAAAGAAAAAGGCCCAGGGAGAAGGAGTTATAAAAGAAGGTACACAGTGGAAAGACTGCTATTGCTGACACTTCACTCATTTACAAAACAACAACAAAACTTCAACCCTACCCAGAAACCTGGCAAGAACATTGTGCATGGGGTGTTTTCAACATTTAGCTGGATTTGGAAGAGTTGGATACCATTTTTGCAAGAGAATCTAAAATCTGACCTTGGATAACTCATTTCTAGGAATAGGGTGTTTAAGTTCTTCTGAAAATAACATTCAATGCCCATCTGAATCTTTCGATACCTAAATGCTTTTGAACAATCTGGCCTTTCATCTCCCTGTGCTCTAGCTTTTCCCTGCTAAATACAAAGAATAAAATGTTCTGAACTCAAAGGTGTACTCTGAAGAAACCATGAAAAAAATAAAAACTGAGGTAAAAAGACACAGCCATCATAGTGACAATGAGTAACAGCAGAGCACTACGTGCCAGCGCTGCGCCCATCTGACTCACTGCAGTCTGTCACACTTCCTCCAAAAGGTACCTTATAGGAAAGGGAAGAAATCAATACAAGACATTTGAGATGGCTTAAGGGATCCTTGAGTAGCATGGGAAGAAATTCTAGGATAAATATTGCCTCTAAGTGCCCTGAACTTGAATCAACAAACAACTGTTTCCTCCAACACCTCCCCTGCCCTGTATTTTGCTGCTTTTGGCCAAGTCACCAAGTTGTGGGCTCCATTCTCTGCTGGTGGAAGAACAGGCAAAGCCTCCACTCTGAGTCATGATTGGCTACAACATACACAGTGTTTTAATGGAGATAATTTTCAACTATTTTAATTTTTTTTTTCCCTGACAAATACATTTCCCCATCTTTAAAACCTGGGTCTAAATCCATTGTCTGAATCTGTTACACTCCCTGCTCCCTTTGCCCAAGACGCAGTCAAACACTTTCAATTCTTTCTCGACTTCAACATCATGAACCTTTGCACATCTTGTATTGATTTCTAGGCATCCACAGCTTCACTCTCACAGGGTCACAGCACATGTCAAATCTTTCCTGCATTGCACCTTCAAGCAGTGTTTCATCTAAGGAGCTTCGCTTTGCCTGAACTTGTTAGCAGTGACACATTTGTTCCTCAATTAGGCTTTCTTTATAAGAATAATAAAAATGAAATAGAAGCAATCCCTGGCAACTTTTCTATCTTTCTAGTCAATTGAAACAATTTTATGCAGATGAAGATGCAGCTCCACAGAGCCTTTGAACTTTAAGCATCATCTTTACTTGGCTTTGAACTCTCAACAGGGCCCACGATCTTTCAAAGCAATGTACTATGCTGTGGAAACTTCAAAAAAGAGGGGAAAAGCATGGTTAGAAAGAAAAACGCAAAAGATGGGGTTTTTTTAATGCTTGATGCTCCTGGAAATAAATAAAAAACCCAACTGAGTGGTATCTGAAGAAGTGTATTCGGCACTCAAGTGTTTCCCTAATTAATTGTTTAGATGAGTGCTAAAATAAATGCAGCAGCAGCAAAGATAAACAAACCACTTTAGTAATAAAGCCATATATTTGTGCAGGCACACAAAAATAAATGGCAGCACTTAATGAGCACAAGCAATGAGATGGAAGAACACACACTTCATGTGGGGGATCTATGCTCAGAAAGCTCAAGCTCAAAGGTATTTGAGAGGTATCTTACAACCACTTCCCAACCTGCCTCTCATTTGCCTCTTGCACAGAATCTTGTTTTGCACAGACTAACAGTGTAAAAATGCAAAGTGTCCTGATGAAGAATTATAGCTCATGTTTCACCTTACCTGGGCAGCCTCACCAGGGCAAGGAAAACATTTCTGGGGAGAGATTGCTATCCTAGTTAATTATTATTCCTCTTTATTTTTGTCTGATGATTAACTAATGTAAAATCAATGAAGGGAGATACGGAATAGATGTGTAACACATGTACTTCCAGAATGAGAGAAAAGCTAAGATGATTCATACAGTCTTTTCCTTCCAACTGGAAAACGAGCTAGCAAAATATTAATACTGGGGGAAAGTGTTATCTTGTATATCTAGGAAAGCAATTTTAATAGAATTATACAACTGTTAGAGGCAGGAAAATTCAGCTAAGCTCCTCTCCCAGAGAGAACAGTATTACGCTTCCACATAAAAGTCTTCCAAAGTTTTATCTTGTTCTATCTGTAGATTTCCCAGAATCAAACTTTCCCCCAAAAAAACAATTTCAAAATCTCACTAGAAGTATTTTAAATATGCTTTTCACAGTAAACACATTCAGTTTTGCTTAATTTCCCATTGCTATTTATGTCTTGAAGACCTTATGAAATAGTACTACTACTTATCTTAGTATAAATGATTTGACAAGCAGACCAAAACATAAAACCCCACATGCCATAAAAATAAATATGTTATTCTCCCCAGAAGCCTTCATACAACTGACTGTTTATTTCTTGCAACTATCACCATGTATGCTCTGGAAAACTGATGAAAAAAACCTATTCACAAATATTTAATATTTATTAAGGGAAGAGAATATTGATACTGTGTTGGATGACCCACAGGACATGTAAGTCTGTTAGTTAATACCTGTTCAGAGAAGTCCAAACAAGAGTACCATGATCTGTAGATTCTGTGGCTCTCCAAAGATCAAGATGTGGCATTTAATCAGAACCAAGATTTAAAATAAATCTCCAGCAGCCTGTTTTCAAGTTATGACAAGAGAAATACTTGGCTCTAGAGGTACAGGCTGTATGACATGATTGGCAACTTATCAGGACAAGAAAAGAAGCTGGATGATTGGCAACTTAATCAGAGGGAGAAGGAAAAATAGAGAAGAGGAACAAAACGAGTGCCTAAACAGTGATGTGTTGGCTCCTGCAGCTGTCAAAGGTGGCCTTGAGCAGGCAGTGGCAGGAGGGCTTGCACTGAAGCTTGTCTGCAAAGTAGATGAAACTATTCAGTGTTCCTTGGCATCAATAGCATGCGGCTGCTGAATGTATCTAATCACATTTGGAGAAGCAGGATTCTTCATGGTGCTCTCCGCAGGTCACCATGGCAGCCACAGGAACACATCCAACAAAATATCACAGAAGCGCAGCNAAGCAATCATATTTTGATATCAGAGGTCCCTTAGTTAACTTTACAAGGTGACCTCGTCATTTATTCAACATGCTGTTACTGTGTAAAATATTTCTGTTGAGCACAAACAATGCAAAATTTTCCTGGATGGGAGCTGAGAAATGGTGGGTTACAGGTTAGATTGTCAAACAAGCCTTGCAACCACCAGTTCTTACTGGGAACAAGCATCACAAGCAAAACAGTATTTTCACAAAAAGCACTACTCATAGATGACTTGTATTTATTCACAGAGTACAATGGATCAACAGAGAAACTGCAAAATAATGCCCTAAAAATGTGAAGTTTCTTTTCCCACATGAAGTGGGATGTGGGGAAATAAGGACGTGCTTGGAGGGCAGGCCTGTTAATATTGGGGCCCCTATCCTGTACAATATTTTGTCCCTGCTAAGACTTACCAGGCAAAACTTAAAAGGTAATTCCAAGCAATTTGAAATCATCTATCAGACTTCAGCATTACTCACTCTTGCATTTTGTATGCCAGAAAGATAAACCATAATATAGAGCAAAATTATTTCTGGAACTGCATATTGCACATTTTCACTATAAAGCATATAATAAGCTTTGACATAGAGATAACTAAGCGATTACTTGTCAACTTTCTCTCATTCCATCAGTCTTAAAAATTAGGATAAAAAAAGCTTTTCATGTGCAACAACAGGCTACATATTAGTCGTGCAGAGTTATAAAAAATGTGGAACTAAATATCAGACAAGCCCAATTTAAAATGATGAAATACTTCTGAATTCTAAAACAATTAGGCTAATTTACAACACATGGCCTGATACACTGGAAGTTTTAATCCTTTTATTTTCCTTTTTAAACAGGGGACATTTTTTTCATGCTAGTCATAAATTAGTACAATCAAGACTTATGTCTTTTTTTCTCTGAATAGTCTTCAAGAGCAATTCTTACACCTCCTAAAGAGGTTCGTGGAAGATTCATATTTTACCTGGGAAGAGATACACAGAAGTAAATTACAGAGTTAGGAAAGGCAAACCATGACTATAACTGGAGAAGAGCATCATCTCCTTTTTCTGTGCCTTTTCAGTGATGCTGTGCTGCAAATTTACTCAGCTTTCACTGCTAGGTCCCTCATTTCTCCTTGTAAATCAGGGATCCTGGGGTGCCCTGAAGATTATTCAGATGAGGGTTGCAGTTTTCTCCTCTGCTCTTTGTGATGGTTCCCCCCAGAAAATACATGCACCTTGAATAATTCTGATCCCTCTTCTGGGTAAGAGATTGAAACAAACACTGATATTGGCAATGCAGCCCTGCTTGATCATGGTACTAAAAAGTCATTAAGTGTGTTTCAATATCCACTCAGTTATTGCCAGTCTTGTAAGACAAAGATAAAACTGGAGAAACTCTTTCCTTTACCACAAGACAATGTCAGTGATGGCAGCAACATTGCTCAAAACCTACTCTGAAGAATATTTTGGCTCCTTTCTTACAGAATACTGACATTTAAAGGATAAAACATAAAACAAAAGATACAGGGAATTCACAACACTTTCAAGGCTTTCCCTTTTGCAACACACATGGACAATGGATTTTGAATGAAAGTTCTGTTTCTCTACACTTAAGGGTATTAATATTTTAGTATGACTGCATCTGTGAATGAAGACATTCAAAAAGCCATTATGTCTTCAACTTAGGTTAATAATAAGGCTATTTTTCCACCCACTCTCTGGCACAGCTGTAATGTTCTTGGCCTCAAGTGGGAGGCAATGTGGAACAAGGATTAGCAAGATGGATGATATACAACATACAGTGCCAGTTCATATAAAATATTACTAGATTGGAAATGACTGTTTACTGTCTCAGTGATTATATGATCACTTTTTTTCCTTCCAAAGAACATACAGGATGTGGCGCTCCTCTATGCCAACAAAGCTTAGTGCATAGCACCTGGGTAATGACAAATTAATTTTTGAGCTAAGCCTGATGAAGGGGTTAGCCAAAATCCTAGGCAGAGTTTATCCCCAGTACTATTTTACATGACAGAAAATGCATCCCTCCAATTCACCAATATTAGCACAGAAGAGATATGCAACATAAAATAAATAAAATGGCGGGAGAGAAACACAAAAAAAATGTTAGGACTGTGTGTGTTTACAGTACAATAATAAAACATTTAATCTTTGGGTTGTAGGGGGGAGCTGGAAAGAGTGTCCCATGGTCCACTTCCAAATAAAATCAGACAAAACATTTAGGAATGCACTAAACAGAGCAAGCATAGATTTGGCAGAAAACAGGCTGGACGAACCAGCAGGGTTTTTTCATTCAAGTTAGGTTTCCAAACCTGAGACCTTTGCATGCTGGAACTCAAAATCTCTCACCTGATCTAGAGACCAATCCCTTTTGACAAAAGCCACAGTGGCTCAACCATGAGCAGCCAGGGATGCTGAGCCCTGGATCTTGGCATGTTTCTGAACAGTCTCACCTCAAACCAGAAACCACGTGGGTCAAGTGTTATGTCTGATCCAGTCATAAAACTTTAACCACGAAGTCAACACCAGTTGTTTAAATACCAAGTGCTCAGCAGTTCCCATCCCTTGGACTACTGGCCACTGCCCCTGCCAAAATATCAGCAATACTTCAGAGTTGAAAAATGTTTTCTTTAATAATTTTAGTGAGAGAGCACTTTCACATGAAAGAGAAACAAAAGTGTTTCTAAATGGCAAAATAATTTCTTGTCTCTAAGCAAAGATCCTCTGAAAGCTGTGTGCACAACCCAAACCTCCTCCATTTTCATGTGGTTTATTGATTTAATAAAGCATTTAAATGGGCTTGTATCATTATTCTACCAGCTGCAGATGATCTAGCTTCACTGAACAAACTATTCCCACAAAATATTTTCATTTAAATTAATCTTAATGTTCACTCCTCCTTCCCCCACAAGCCAACACTGAGGCCCTTTGAAATGCACATTAGCTACTTCAATAAATAAGTGAGCAATTCTTGGTTTTCTTAACCACGCAGGGCATAAGTGGATGATCTCTTTGCATGCCCTGGGTGATGAAAAAGACATTAAGTATTAGGATTTTTCCTGTTTGGGTAGCCCTGTGAAAGCCAGCCAAGTTTGCAGGCTCGCTCTCCCTATAATTTCCAAAGCGTCAGAGTTTCCATGAGCAGTGCCCCTCCCAGTCAGGTCACCAAAGCCTCAGCCCTGCATGCCCCAGCATTTTTTTTGCAGGGCTTTGTTCCAATACTGGGAGCAACTACCCAAAGTTTGAAAGTCTGCTCCTTTGACACACTCGATCTGGCAAGTGTAGAAGAAATGCTGTTAGATGAGAAGAAGAAGAAAAAAAGAAGTAGGCACATTCCCATCTCCTACTCACTCTCTAATGATCTTTGTGCTTTTTTCTTTTAATTCTTATTTAAAATTTCAGCCCTTTACAGTAAGATCAGCAAGAACAGTCCTTTGCTTCAAAGATGCACAAAGCCCTTTTGTTGAGGACATGGGTCCAAAACTGTGGCGTCTGGGCTGTGCAGCTCTCAGTGCAGGCACACTGTCAATCCTTCTTGCTCAGCTCTGCCGCCAGTGTTTCAGGACAAAGATCATTCTACCAATCTGTTTGTACAGCATATCGTACAACCTGTTATGTGCATCTGCAATACAAACAGTAATTGATAATAAGAGCATGTGGACAAGGCTGCAGCCCCAGATTTTGGGTGCCTTTGTTATCTGTGGCTCATGGACCCTGGTCTGCAGCTGCACTTTTGAGTTGCTGCATGCACACAACGTACCACAGGCACTCGCCATGAAATCTAAATACTGCCTATTGCCTATTAAAAATACCCAAATGGTGGTTTTCCCCACTTCCTCCTATTTCAAGGGAGTAATTCAAAAGTTAAAACCATGACCACACCAATGGGAATGAGACACCAAATTACCTTTTGTAATATCCTTCTCAAATACAAAACAAAGCCATGAAACTTAGGGAGAAAGAGGAACAGCTCGTGCCAGATGTTACCTAACGAATGTTCAATCATGAACACTACATACAAATGTATGAGAAAAAATGCCTACTCTTAAACAGATTGTTCCCCAAAATCACATCTGACTGCAACAGTAATAATGTTTCTCATCCTTACTAAATATTTGTCTTTTTTTTTTTAAGACAGCCAACTCTGATGACATTTCTGCACAGAACGTGACACTCTGCTCCTTGCAGCACAGATTGCCAGACTGCTGCTTTACATGCTGATTTCTCTTTTGTGAACTGAGACCTTGAATACTTTCACAGGGGAAAAGCACATCAATGATTTTTTAAAAGAGCTGAACAATTCTGTGTAATGAACATCAGTTAACACGGGCAATTACTCTTTCTTTTTCTCCCCCAAAACAGCACCACAAAAACAAAGAGGAGATTGTAACTCCTTTGACTGGCATGTGCCTCACTGACTGTACCAGAATGCCACCCGCATGCAGAAATATGGGTGGGTGAAGTTCAGGAGTGGCATGTGGCTTGTTAAAATATAAGATGCGTAGGTGAATAAAAACTTTTGCCATTTGATTCAGCCAACAATAAAGAAAGTTGTTGTAGAAACTATTCTACTGTTTCCCAATTTTCATAAAAGATTGGTTCAAACCTTCTTTCTTTGTTGCTTTTGTTGCTGAATGAATGGAGAATAAAAGGTTGGTTTTTTCCTTTTCTAGATTTCATTTTTTTTTTGCTTTTTAGAGAATGCATGTGAAAGGAAAATAAAGTAATATCAAACATAAAGGAGACGCAGGCTTCAATGGGAATTTTGACATTCAAAAATATTCTGCAAAAACATCCAACATATCACATTTTCTCCTTAATGGTTAAAACATAAGTAGCTGAAAACTATGGCTTTCCTTATCCCTGGTTTGAAGCATGTCTCTGGCTATGTCCCTGCGTTTCCACGCGTCTGAGTTTTCTGTTTATATTATGTGAATATGTAAATACAGCTCATTTGCATTTCTGCTTTTATGTAGGAAGTCACACAAAATACCTCTCTGGATCTCATTGTGGCACATCCGTATAATGCGAGAGTGAGAGTCCTGCGTTAATAACAGCATTAATAACACCACCAGGATTATTCAGTGAAATCCCTCTGCCATCACTGCTGCTATTTGTGGAGGGCTTCCAAACCCCAGCATGGATCACCCTGAGTCCCTCTTGAACACTCAGACAATGCTCGGCTCCATCACTGGTGCAGCCATGNACTTCCAAACCCCAGCGTGGATCACCCAGATAACGCTTGGCTCCATCACTGGTGCAGCCATGACCCAAACCCGATACACCCAAGCTGGGAAGGACACTCATGCCAAAATCACACCTCCCTTAGACACTCAGAAAAGCCCTGGTAACAGCAGTCTCCATAAAGAGCCTTGTTAAAAGGCTTGGTGATTCCATGCTCTTTACACACCCCAGTGCCTGTTCCCAGCCTCCAGCCTGCTCCTGTTCAGCAAAGCAGTGAAGGAAATGCTTTCATTTTTTAATCACTTGCTGAAGTCATCATGACTGTGTGCTTAGTTGAGCAGGGGTCTTTATGAGCCAAATATTATTCTTAGTAATAAGGAGACCTGGCAATACACTAGATGGAGCTTTTGATAGTAAGTAACATTAATTCAATTAAATCCTCTTACAGCACACACTCTCCAGCTAATGCAGTTTACAGTGAATTTTTCTCTGGCACTCATTTAAATATAATTGCTGCACTTATCTTGTCATGAGGAAATTTCTGAAGGTTGCTTGTACTGTGCATGTGTAAACCTACAAGCTACACTGACCTTTAGTTTTGAGATTTTTTTTTAACTACTTAAACTGCAGCATCTAAATGATGATGATAATAATAATAATAGTCACAGTAATAGTAATAATTCCCTACTTCCACACAGCACCTTTTAACTCAATATATGCCCAAGTGAGAACCAGCAAGTAACACAGCACAGAAAGGCATCACATGCTAACTGGGAAGGAAAGCTAAAACTGTTGGAAATGAAAATGCTGGGAGATGACACATTTGAAAACCTGAATTTTCATAGTGTTTTGCACTGTTCTTCTGAAAAACATGAAGGTGTTCTCCATAGAGACAATTTCATATTTACCTTTCATACACAAGCTGGCATTAGTAATAACTACGGGGCACTTGAGCACCACACTTTGGCATCATTTTCTGTCTGAATCAGAAAAGAGGTTCACAACCATTGATCCAGTAGACTGGTTTTGGTGACAGTCCCAGCTGTTTTCCTAAGGGTAGCCCAGTGATATACTGGAAAGCAGTCTCAATCACTTGCAAAACTGGAAAAAGGGAGGTGTCAGCCAAAAAACCCCAGCAAACAAACCAAAACCCACCCAAACACAAAGTAGAACTTCAGTGTGTGTGCACAACTAGCCATAAATCGAAAGTCTCGAGACTTAATATGAAATATGGGAAGGATAAGTGTACAGATAGGAAGAGAAAACTGCTGAACGTGATGGAAAAGAGCATTTTAGAATGCCTACCTATCCACAGTGGACATTCCAGGCCCTTGTCTTGGGTAAACCTTCCTTGACAGTTCTATCATAAATTTTTTCTTGTCTTCTCTTTCTCACAATGAGAAGCATCTTCAAGTTAAAGATTTACCCAATTTTACTCTTTGAAATAGAGAAGAGATAGTAATTTTGGGTTACTCTGCACCAAGCAGATAATAACCAAGCAATGCACACTGAAGTGCTGACAGCCATGGGAGATGGGAAATACCAAATCTAAAGGGGGAAAAAACAACTTCTGAGGCCACTTGACCTCTGTCCTGAGCTCAGCACTGCAAAAGGAAACTCTGCTGCCTAGTTTTTACTTCTCTTTATGCATGGGCAGGTGTTTGGAAGGGTGGGAAAGATTTGACATAAAGTTTATTTGGCCACCAAGGCTCATAAAGACTTTTTTTTTTCTTTTTAGTATTAAATAAAAAGAGGGACCAAGGACCCTGCTTTCCCTATTTCCATCCTCCTGCCCAGACTCAGATGCCTGTCACATTAAGAAACACCAAGCAATTTTGTTCAGCTCTTACGGCACACAATAGCAGACGTTCAAGGGAGAACGTGGGACTGCGAAGCATTTTAAAACTCTTAAATAAAATGTGGGCTACAGGAGGCTCTCATTCAGAAGCAACATTCTCCCTTCCACTGAGAGTTCCCCCACACTCTGGTGAAGTGAATTAAAATTGACACTGAGAAAAATCTAATTGAGCCAGAGACAACACAACACTTTTCACTACAGAAACTCAAGTCCTGGTGGAATTACTTGGGTTAATATAGTCAATTTTAAATCTACAAAGATTTTTATATCCCATGATCTGCAAATAATAAAGGAAGATTGTTGTTTAAGACTCATTGCATTAATTAGGGGGAGCATAGGAAGAGTGAGAGCTGGTGCCTTTGGGTCTGCTCCACACTTGGTTTCTAACTGCAGTTCTCATCAGATCCGATTAATATGTGAATAAACTAATGCAGATCTCACCTGGGCAGTGTTAACATAACAAAATTTTTGTGTCAACCAGCTCAGGGATTCACGCACTGAAAATGAAGGAAGCAGATTTGATTTAGGCAAAATGACACCAGCACAGAGAGGACATCATTCTCTGCCTGCTCAAAGTGACTCAAAAAATTTGGGAAAAGTCCCCCCAGGCCTCTGTATCTCAATTCTTCCAGCTGGTAAAAATGGAGTGATGCTGTTTGTCTCCCTTTGCAAAACACTTGGGGATGTCTGGCTGAAGCAGCAGCCCTGCTCCTTACGGTGCCACACTCATCCTTGCAGCAAAAAGTTTCCTGCAGTACATTATATTAATCTACTCCCTATTGTGGTACAGCTCCCTAAAATTGCAGTTGAAGGCATGACATCTTGAGCTACGAGGAGAGTTTAATTACTGTTTGAAACATAAATTTTCCCAATTCAGTTGGGTGAATAAGAGACACGTTTTATTAGAAAACATCTTCCACCACTTTACAGCTCTTCTTAGTCCTCTAAAAGAATGCCTGAATTGGATGCAGTAGTTATTTTAAATTAAAACCACAAGGTAGTAGACACTGAAGTTTTCTCTTACACAAATAATAATGAATTTATGCACCACAGAGTTTAATCTGCAGAGTGAAAGTCTAACGTCCCACTTAAAACTGCATACTCATGGGCATAGATTAGACAGTAATTAGGTTCAGTGAGAAACTGAAAAGATCCACTGGAAACATTCAAATTTAATTTATTCACTGGCTTGTCTCGGAGTGTTTTTATAAGCAATTAGAAAGACACAGATTCCTGAAAATGCATTCTTTCCCAAGACAGATGGACCAGGAGATTTATATGGCATACACAGCCTTCCACCCACAGCTCACTGGCTTGAGTTAAGCTCAAACCAGGCTTAGAAGCCACTACCAGACTTTATCCTTGGGGAGTTATTTGCTATTCTTTTGAAATATGCTGATGGTTACAGTGCACTATGAAACTGATGTCTTAAAAAAAGAGGAATACTACAACTGGCACAGCACATCCTTTTATAGCATCTGTACCACTGAAGTCTGACACTGAGGATGTTGTGGGTCCTGCCAGACCCAAAACAAGCCCAAACCTGCCCTCTTGCTACCCTGCTCCCACAAAAAAAATACAGGCTGACAAGGTCTGGTGCAGGGAAGATGGAAATAATGAAATAATAATTAATTTACACTGCGATGCATGCTATACATATCTGCTTTTAATGCATTTCAAAATTATAAAGAATAGCAGACATCCTTTCAAGGCCCTCCTGGGGTTTAAATATCATGTTAAGAACTAGCAAAATTGATGACATATTTATGCTAAAATGTTTTATGTGGTCTTTAGCTTTTTATTGTGACCCTGCATTGTAATATTTATGTCTCTCACATCATCTCAGCAGTGACAGAAATTCTTAGTGCCTTGGAGTCTCTCCTTCTATCTTTTAGTGAGGAAATCTTCCTGCATTATGGGTTTTAATTTTAGGCTATTATTTATTTGTGCATATATGTGCACACGCACCTGTGACTGATTTTAGTAGGGTGAAAGGAACTGAAGATAAAAGCAATAAACTGTTGTTTTTGCAGTGGAAATGAGAGATTTGCAAGCTGCAGTACGCACAAAATCCATGCTCATAAGGCTGCTTCGCAATTACACTTCATTTTTGACACTGCTCAGTTGTCAAATGTTTTCTTCCTTTGAGATCCTTGCCAAAGTGTGTGAAGATTTCAGACCAGTCCCCACGTCCTTTGCAAAATCTCCTTATGTGTTAGGAGCAAATGATCTTGATATTAGAACGGAATCGAATAAGAAACACTACATAACAAGAGAAGGGTTGTGTGGTTTGTTTTGAAGCCATTGTCTTTTAACAAAAACTCACATAATTTTTTATGTGATGAGTAGATAAATAGTATGTTTATTCACATATATCGAAAATTGGAAGAGGAAAAAATTTCAGTGCCACAACATCATAAAATGGTCGAATCTCATTGATGTGAGCTTTAATATGGAACTAAAGATACTGGATACCATAAATATCAAACTGACAGTATCTGGCACTTTTATAGACGTATATATTTTAAATGTAGGCAGCAATCTTGAAAATACTTAAAACATGCCTGTGTTTTATGTCTGAGTATTATATCTATTGATTAATACCTGCGTGCAAGTGTGTGCATGACTTGACTTAGATTTTTCAATGCATTACAGTTTTTTTTCCTTTGAGATTATATATTTGAGAAACTGAGGTTTGGCACACTATTCACATTCAACAAAGCAATTTGATTAGTTGTTTTTTTTCAATTTTACTGAAAGTTCAGGCTGTTTTAACTGCCTGCCTATGTGGGTTTTTTTCCCAATGAAGTGATGTCGTTACAAACAAGAGATTACACATTTGTCTTTTATGAACATTTGGGACTCTTTTTTAAAATTGTTCTAAAATATTCTATAAGTAAATGCTGGAGGATGTGCTGAAGTTGTCAACATTATAGCACGCCTGAACTGAAGTTCAAAAATTCCTTTTCAAACACCCCTTTACTGAACTTGCCTTCCCCCCAAGTGTTTATCAGACATGAACATTAGAAAGAACTACAACTGGAATATGAAGTCCTGCTCTTCTCATGGCTGGTCTGTACATGGGTTTTCTATCAATTTAACTAAAAAGATTCATGTAGTTAAAGTTAATGCTTTTTTTTTCATCATAAATGTAATTAATAATGTGCTTATACAGTCTTAGCTTACTTTTTAAAATTCATATGCAGTTGTAAATCATAGTTAAGCTGCTACAAAACTGCAGCCAATGAGCCCCAAAGTGATCTACTTTAATCCCTAAGAGATGTGTTATTTTTATTAACTTCTTACAGCAATACCTAGAGTCCTCATTTCTGGACCAAGCTCCCACTGTGATAAATACCATAAAAATGGGGAGGGAAAAGATGCCTAAAAGTAAAAATAGCTTTGTTCCGCTCCAGTCATTCACACACAGGAACTTTAGAAACAAGGCTAAAGAAAGGATTCTGTGCTACCTCTGTGTTTAAATACCACAACTGAAAAATCCTCTACCCAGCTCCCCCCACCATCCTCTAGTCCTCCCATTCTGCAACCACAGTCCCCTGCTCCTGTTGCAGTCTCTTCACAAATATCTCTCATTACTTCTGCTCTGTCTGACTGGGTTGGGTTTGCTGTGATGATTTTTGCTACCACAGGGGCTGACTTTCTTGCCATTGTCAATGAAGGGAGTATACAGTGAGGCTGATTTAAGTGGGCAACAGGTTTGCAGTCAAGTACGCAATGGGATGTTACCCTGATCCGCTCCCTCTCTTCAGAGCAATGCAAAAATATCAGGGGACACCAAACTCAGCCCCTCTTCATGCTGGACATGGCTAAGCCACTGACAGTTTGGCACCTTGTCCTGTTTATAGGCTGAAACTGCACTTGGACATGGGGAGCAGTCATGTCACGTCCTGCTCCAGATGCATTATTTCAAAACACTAAATGGAAACAAGCAAAAGGGAAGTTTCTTTTGGAACTCTTCTCGCTGCTTCTTCTGGAAGCCATTCTCTGCTCTGCAAGTGGAGGAAGAAAGTTTGACTGGAGAAGTTGAATTTTTTTCTGTTGGCCTGCTGTTCCTCAGTCTTAAGTCTATGCTGTGCAGTCCCTGGGTTTAATATTAATTGAAAGAGCTTATCTATGCCTGCCTTTGGTATGCACTTCAACATACTGCAGAAACTTCAATTGTATCCCCTTACAACTTCTTCTTTCCAAACCAAGGTACAGTCCTGTATTCTTCTTCAGCTTTTCCCCTTTTAGCTTTCTTGTAAGTCAATGTTTGAAGCCCTTTACAAGTTAACCTTTGTAGACCTTTCACCATGGCTCAACCCTTCCTGACTTCATACAGAATCATGCTGCTCTTCTCTGGACCTCTGCCCTTTTCTATAGAATGGTCCTAAATATTGGTAACTGTAGTTTAAACATGATTAAAAAAAATCCTTCTTTAAGTGGTGCAGTATTTCCTTGAAGGCTCTATTCAATGCTTCCATTTATATAGCTCGCATTTTCTGTGCCTTTTTGACCACACAGATACAAAACATCATCTCAGTCTTTTTATGATTTGTGCACTCTTCAAATCCTCTCCTGCTCTCAAATCTTTGAAAAATACACTCATTCAACACATGCGTTCACTCAAAATAAAATTTACTCTTCTTGCTCATGGTTCATTTTACCCAGCAGAATCTCTTTGTGTTTGATTATTTTCTCCAGGTTATCAGGTGGCTTCTCCCCCATCTAGTCCCTTCTGCATGATCCAAAAAGTTGGATAACAAGTTGGTAGTTCATTCTGTCAAAGCCATTTACATAGAGAGTGAAAAAGTATTGATCTCCAATAACAGTCCCTGTTGCTCTCCAGTCATCATCCCCTCTCTTCCCCTGGCCCGTAACCTTTCCCCATTCTAATCTGCCCTCGATCATCTACCCAGCTCCTTTCCCCATTTGGAAATGGGTCCTTCTCTGCTTCACCAGCAACTGCATGGATTAGTCTCCTGTGTGACACTCTGTGAAATGCCCCTGGGAAATCAGCTTGATTATATAGATGATTTCACACCTGTCCGCTTTCACAGAAACTTCTTGAAAAACTCCATCAGATTTGTCGAGTAAGAATTACCTTTTCTAAAAATCAGCTCACATCTAGAATATATTCTATAATGCTATTTACAACCCATTTAAAATTATAGACTTAAGATTCCTTAAGGTTTAAATTTAAATTTAAATGCCCTACAGTCAGAAACTTCAAGTTAAAAACTCAACTTTGTCATCCACTCTTCTTCCCCATTGTACTTGTATTCAATGACATCTGGCTTTTGCCAGCCTTTGTTGTCTGAAACTTCTTATAGTGTACAATGCACCTGCTAAAAAATAACATGCAAGTCACTTTTTACTACAGTGCAGGAAAAGATTTCAAGTCTGCATAGTAACAAAATATCTGTCAGCCACCATCACCAAAATTTAGTCTAAGACACACACACACAATGGCTGTGGGCACATATCCTGCCATTTGAACAGCAAATGTGCTCATGGTGCAACTCATCTGATCTCAAAAGCTAAACAGTGTTCATGTGAGCCTCTGAGAGCATTCAAAACACAGACTAAGACATGAAGTGTAGAGAAACCCTGGCTCCTGAAGTGCTGGCTGAAGGGAGCTTTTAAAGAGCATCTAAAACAGTTTTGCCAAACACAATGTATTGAAAGTGCCTGAAGGAGCAGAGGGTGCAATTGGCTGTGTGGTGTCACAGGGGCAGTCAAGGAACAAGGAGCAGCTGGTCTTTGCTGCAGGTTAGGACACTCAGGATGGGAATGTGTGACAAAGTGAGTGCCACAGCTCTGCTGCTGTGCAGGACTGCCCGAGTTCCCTTTGCTCCCACTGTACCGGGCACTGTGACAGGGATCTGCTGGAGGAGAGGGATTGTCCCCCCTGCCTGCACCAGACTATTTTGGAAGGGCTACACTGAGGCTGAAATGATGCTCAAGCAAGCCAGGTAACTTCTGCCTCCTATATGCATTTCTGTTTCTCTCTCTCTCTCTCTCTCTCTCTATATATATATATATATGTAACTATACACACCTATACACCTCCTTGCCCACCTGGTCTCTGCAGTATGCAGCAGATGAATGCCTCATTATCAGATTCCTCTGCTCGCCTCCCAGAAGACTTAAATTACCATGTTAAATAGGATAATAATAAACACTGGCCTTTAACTACAGCACATCCTTGTTCACTCAGCAGCCTCCCTCTAATCTGATAAAGGGTGTGTAAAAGGCTGCAAGCAAACACGGAGTCAGTTGTTACACAGGTGCCTCTCCCTGCTTTCTGCAGTGTGATTCCTACGGCAGCACAAAGAAATTCAGGCTCACAAAGCTGGCTGAGGGGACCTTGATCCCTCCAAGAATTATCAGGTATTGAAGCAGAGGCAAGGTGCCAAAAGGACATAGTGGATCTGGCCCAAGAATCTTCTGCTGCATTTCAAAAGACAAAAGTAGCCCTGCACCATCTGCTTGCTTCAGCACTTGGACTTCAAAACCAAAGTAGCCAAGGAAATCTTTCCGGCTTAGGAAAACAGTGGGGAGGAAGAGAGATCTTGGTGGCAGTGTATGCTGCCTTCACACAGAGCTTGCTGCATTTGAGGTATTAGGGAAGCTCTTTTTAACAGCTACCCTGGAAAAAAGTCATTTATTCACCCAGAATAAATTATATAAAGGAAGCAAGCTGGATTGGAAACAGAGAGGGCTGATCTGCCCAGACTTTGAATCCCCTTGGCCCCCAGAAGCCAATAGTGCCATTTATTTCAGTGGTATAGAATTTCCTGCCCTGGTTAGTTTTTGGTTTTGGGTTTGGTTTTTTTTTTTTTTTTTTGTTTTTTCCCTTTGTGNTGTTTTTTTTTTTTTTTTTTTGTTTTTTTTTTTTTTTTTTTTTGGTTTTTTTTTTTTTTTTTTTTTTGCTTTTGTTGAATTTTTGTTTTGCTTTGTTTTTTTGGTTTTTGTTTTTTTTTCCTATTTAGTTTACCCAATCCCCTGGATTTCTTTTTTTTGAAGAAAGAGGAAAAAGCCTTACAAAACAACAGGAGCTAAAACAAAGTCAAATTACTTTGCTGAGCTCTTTCACACATCCAAAAGAAGTGGAGAAATGCAAGCTCCGGAAAGGATGAGGAATTTCCTAGAATGCAGCCATTCCCGAAGCTCCCAATTAATAAAGATAAGCTTCAATGTATGCAGTAGTATCAATATATCTGTGGAATTAAGGAATTAAGATGGCTTTCCTCTGGTTTTCCAGAGTGAGGTAAACTTGGCTTTCTACCTGTCTTCCTCCAGCCTCAGCTTTGCAGAGCTGGCAAGCAATACAAAAGAGGAGGAAAGACATGAACTAGGCCGTCTGTCGTTGGAGGGTATGAAAGACAGTCTGAATAACAGCAGGAGAGAGGGAAGCAGCCTATGGTTATTTTTGACAGAATTGGGAGAGACTCAGATTGCAGCTTCATAAACAGTTCATCAGAGAAAAATTCGGTCCAAATTAGAGGAGCCCCTCTGGCCAAGCTCACAGAAATACACAACCCTTGTCTGAGAAGAGAGAAATCTTTCAAAAATCAAAATGCTTTTCTTTAAAGAGCAAAACCTAACTGCTCCCCCCTGTGTGGTGTAGTAACACCAACTTGCATTCCTGTCATTACAACTCATGGCTTGCAGCATATTCAGAAAAAAACTTCTGCCTTACATGTCCCAGCCATGCAATGAAATGAAAAATGGACTTTTTTCTACCTCAACCAACCACGAGGCTCCCTAGATGGATTGTTTACAAAACTGGAGGTGATACAAAGGGTCAGCAGGGAGAAAAATGCCTGGCACAACCCAAATCCATCCAGCTGAAATGAAATAAAAATGGTTGTTTTGTGTGAGTATTTACACAGAAGAGGAGCATGGAATTTCACTCCACCTCAGACATGTGATTTTTGGTGTTGTCCTGTACAGAGCCAGGAGTTGGACTCCATGATCCTTGTGGGTCCCTTTCAGCTTAGGATATGATTCTATGGTTCTATGACCTCCAAACAAAAAATGAAAATTCAGTTTCTTTTTAAAATGCCTATTAGATAGTATAGGTGAAGAATTGTCATGCATCGTGATGAAAAGAAGACTGTAGGTTGTTTTTCAGGGCAATTTTTCAGTTTGTTTGTTCCTAACATTCTTAACAATCTCTCACACCGAATCCTTTGTGCAACTGGATTAAGAAAATAAAGATCATTCCTAGTCAAGAGATATCCACAAGAAACTCAAGAGGTTTCCAGCAACCTTGCTGGCAGATTCAGCCAGGAGGAAGGACAGAGCCAGCATGGAGATACACCCCTGCAAAGATTCTGAGGGAAAAGCTGACCACCAGAGGAGCTTGCTGCTGGTGCCAGAGAAAAGTAAGTCTGAAGGTTATTCTGCCTATCTTCAGGATTAATTTCATTTACTCATTAATTAACACATAATGCCTGAAGTGACAAGCATAATCTCTGCATGGCTGAAAAGAGTCCAAGCAAAAAGCATCCCCAAAACCCAGCCACCTTTCAAAAATAATATTGTATATGGGACTACAAACACTGATAATTAGTCTACAGTGATTTGCATGATCTCTGCTTCATCCTTATGCCTTCCAGCTGCCTGATGGACAGGTAGAGTGATTCCCAGAAATGGGTATCAATGGGTTTCTTCTGTCTAACCACAATATCATTCTCACTTCATTTACTGCTTAGTGGGAAGGCAGTGCTGTGACCCAGGAATCAGCTGCTTCCAAATGGACGAGTCTCAAAGTTCAGCATTTTAGTGGTTTAAACTAAGGAGGAGTTTGCTCATCCATAGCGGCCTGGACTGCAGAAAATCCAGTTGTTTGACCTCTTAATGCTCTCCTATCCAGCATTACAAGAAAAAGACATTTGGTGAGGGCTCTGTGCTAACACAGTAGGGGGGTACATGCTACAATACATCAATCCTGGGAAATGAGGTAGCGGGGGTGGGCTGGAAGCAGAACTACACTGAAACACTCCAACCAGAAATACCTTCTGCTTCTGAATCACAGAATCATGGAATGCTTTGGGTTGGAATGGACCTTAAAGAGCACCTAATTCCAGCCCTCTTGCCATGGACAGGAACACTTTTCATTAGAGCAGGTTGTTCACACAACATACCCTTGAACACTTCCAGGAATGGGGAAGGGGGAAGAGTGATCTAGTAAAAACACTTGATTAGCAGGAAGCTACAGTGAGCTGGACCCCCTCCCTGACACTGGTGTGAGACCAATGCACCAAGTCTTTTAACCAGAAGTGAGAGATGCAAGCAACCCAAAATAAACCATGGTCACTCAAAGCACCCGACTGCTTAAACTGGGCAGGAAGAAGAAGGCACTGAAAGGATCCTCAGCCCAGTACCAGGAAAATGGAGATATGCTGAGCCTTGGCAGTGCTTTGCCCAAAAGCACAGGAGCACCCAAGGCTGTGCTGTGTGCCTCCCACAACAGCAGGCACTTCTCATCTCCAGCGAGGGCTGTTTTGCACTGTTAACATTGCTGTGAGCCCACAAAATCATTCTGTGATATTCTCCATAGCATGTATGCTCTAAAGGTTTTTAGAGTCAGTGGCAGGTGTGCAGTAAGAAGGAGTAAGTGTAAATAAGAAATAGCAGCCTTACAGCCAGGCACACACATGCACATCCAGTTCTGCCTCTGAGCTACGCTAATTATTTCTAACGGTAGCAACGCTCTCACGTACCAAGCCTGGATGAAAACATACAGCTAGGCAGGGAGGGAAATGCATTCTGTGAACGAAAATACCCACTTTCAGTTTACGTGTAAGCACGTGTCACACTTAAACACCTATAATACACAAAACTCTCACGTGCCCAAATAAGCACAGATATACGTAGTGAAAGGAAGGAATATAGTTAGAGACAAATACCTTACATGTGTATAGAAAAAATTCAGGAAGGAAAACTAACCCTTTCATTTAGAACAATATCAATGCCAAAAAACAATCCTTCAACATGACTGCAGAAAAAAAATATCAGATTTTGGAAAAAGGGCAGGGTGACTATTTGTAATTTTTATTGCTGCTGGACCAATGATGTGGCAAGAACCCACCACCATCATTTTTCCCTTCTGTATCCTTAAAATATTTCCCACCTGGGGTGCAAAGAGAGGAAATGAAAGGAAATAAAAAATTATATTTTTCATGAGCTAATCCTGGGAAGCAACCTCTCAGGTTTCCACATTTTTGGCAATGATAATTTAAACAAGGAGAGCGATATTTTCTTATTTTTTGCACAGTTGGAATGCATGCTTCCAGATAACAGACAATTAAACTTCAGTTTAAGAAGAGGAGGAAGGCAAGGAGTCCTCTTCTCTCAGGACTGCTGCATAGCTCAACACAGCATACTACAAAACCGAGAGCCCAGCTGCAAACCTCTCTGGAAATGCTGAAGGCAAGCAAGATCACCGGGAAAACAAGCAAACTGAAAGCAAAGAGAGCATAACTACTGTACCTTTACTTTGGGGAGGGTTCTGACTTCTGTCTCGGAGAACATTAATCTGGTAGACAGCTCCATAAGGCTCAAAAAGTTCTTTTAATTCTTTTTCTGACCACGAACGGGGAATCTGTCCAACAAACATCTTAATGGCATCTGGGTCTGGTTGGTCTGAATGATCCAAAGCTCCATTCATCTTGTTAGCTGTGCCGTTACTAGAAAGTGAAAAAGGAGATTTAAAAAGAGAGGACAAGTTAGGAGACTACGCAGTTTTTGTGTGCACTAGATGCAGAGGATGATGTCAATTGGCACAAAGCAGAAAAAAAAATCAGTGTTTAATTAATAGCATAAGTATTACCAACAAAAAACAATGCTATTACATTTTTCATTGAGTCTGGTTTTCTCTGCAGGCTGCTGCTTAATGTCATTATATAAGATGAGAGCGGCACAACACAACCCGGGACTTCTGCATTTTAAAGTAGAGGATAGTGGCAAATAAGTGCAGATTTCTCTCCATGGCTGTTGTAAACAGAACTGCAGTGAATTCTCACTGAACTGGCTACTGGCAGAAACCAGGCAGTGCGTGTGTCTATGTGTGTGTGTTTTGTAATAAAGTCACATGAAAGGAGTATGAAACACTTGGCAATCTGTCAGATGACTAATGCAAGATGCCAGCGATGAATCTGCAGATTGTGTGAAGCATCCATGTGTGCATCAAATTAGTCTGATATTGCCTAGAATGGAAAACACTCCAGCTATGTGGCTGGTTGCTGCCGATTAGTTGCCCACGCTCTTTAAAAAGGAAAAGCAGCCTGGAGAGACCCAGTTTAAGGCATAGTGTTTATTGCTGCCATAAAAAAAAAAAAGCACAAATCAAAAAGAGACGGCAGTGGCAAAACTGCCTACATCATTGTGGAAATTAAGATGCTGCTTCAAAAAGTTCTTTTGCCCTGCAAAAGGAGATCAAATTTTTGAACACTTTCACCCCCTGTAAATTCTTAGCCTATCTGATCTCCAGATGTACATCCTAAATCCAAGTTCAAAACAACCACACTTTTGCAGAGAAAAAGAACTTTGGAACAAAAAAGAATCTGATCTGGGAGACAAATGATAGATCACAGTTTAGGAGAATTTGTACTCTTACACAGAAAATAAATAATTTAAAATACTGAACAAAAGTAAAAATACATCACTCCCTCCTCCCTCCTCCCTCTCCCCCCTTGCATTATTGATAATTAAGGACAGTAGTTTCAACTAATTAGTTGGCTAGAAATTCCAAAAGTGCTGATGCTTTTTGGATGTTTCAGTTTCAAGAAAGAACACTAATGATGCATGAATTTTCAAGCATCCCCCCATCTTTCCACCAGGGAGAGGGGGCAAATGGCCTGTATGCAGCAATGTCAGAAGCTGATCATGGCAGAATTCAGGCATTTCAGAGCCACCTGCCACTTTCAAAAAACTTGGCTTTAATTAGAATTTCTCTGTTTGATGATTGTTCAGGAGTGAATGCCCACCGGAGGACTTGGAAGAGCTCAGAATCTGCACAACCAGATGAAAATCATATTTTACATGCGAAAAAAAAAAATCTAAGAGTGGCGAGAAGAAAACAACCCTGTGCAATTCCCCTATCTCACAGCTATAACCTGTGTGAAGACAAATTATTTTGTTTCATGTGTTTCATCTCCTTGAAAGCATAATTCACATTAATATGCCTGTATTAACTTTAGCACTTTCCCTGCTTACAGGCAGGAAGGAGAAAGTTATATTAAAGGTGCATTTTACACCACCAGCAAGAAGTTTGATCATCCCTTGTGAAGTGCTTTCAACACGGATCAGCAGACAACAGCATTTATCACTCTCATAAATGGCTAAAATTCCTATCTACTCTAGCAGGCATCTTGCCTGAGTAAGAGACTCCAAGATTTGGTCCAAACTTTTACATTACATTTCATGTACAAATATCTTGTCTTGCAAATGCTCTGTGTTTTGAGTAAGTTCTGCAGGTCACAAGTTCACCTGCAGGAATTGTGACTTCTCCAGGCTTTAGAAACTGCATTTCCATACAAAGACAACACTTAAGCCAAACCAAGCCAACCATTCAAAAAACCATCCCCTTAAAATCGCCAAGAAACAGAAAAACCATGACTGACTCACTTGAGTGATACTTCATGGGAACAACTTTCAAGACTTTCATGGAGCAGTAGGCACCTATGTGACACTTAAACCTCTAAAAAATCACTCAATTATTTCTTTTCAATTCCTATTCCTCTACGTAAAACCCAATCTGTCAAACAACCTCCCTGCTAGGGAGGTTGAAAAATCCCTGACCCATAGCTTAAAATAACTGTGGAAAACGCTTATATGTTATTTTGAAAGAAAAGGTAGAAGTTTAGTTAAGCTCCCAGCTCTGCCCTGGGCTTGGTCAACTATTTTCTTTCATAAATTGGCTTGACTTTTCACTTCATTTATTCTCTATGTTGTTTGTATTGAGTTCAGCTTTAAATTATGCCCTTCATCTGTTCTCTCTGTTGGATCCCTTCTTTAAGAAATCCATACACAACTGCTACTTAGCCCAGAATTACAGCTAGGGTCATGTTTAATAAAGAATAACAAGTTTATTCCTTTCTTTTTCCTTTACCAAAACCACCTTTACCACCAAGAGCCCCACAATTTCCATTGCTAATCAGCCAATTTTTTAGGAAAGCACAAAGCCAAACACTAAAACCTGTTTTCTCAGGTAAATAGCCCTATTAGCATCAAGTCCTTGCTTTGAGCTAAAGGTTTAGGCACAGGCCAAGCTCTCTTCTAATTGCACAGAACATTTAAGCCCTTTCTTTATTTTGTTGGGACCAAAGTTGAATTACATAGATCATATTCTTTAAATGCTGTATTGGCTGAAGATGGTTAAAAGCTCTGACTCAAGGCATTGGTGCCATACACTACGATGCAAAGCTCCAGGGGACAGGTTTTGTCACACACTGCCTGCATTAACTTGAGTAAGTCATTAAAACTTCTCCAAACTAAATTCCACCATCCATTGACAGCTCTGTCAATCCACTAACTCCTGCAGAGTTACAGAAAAACTGAGCATAATTTAGGCTTTTCTTTAAAATACTTTTCTATCACAAGGTAGGGACTTGACTGAGCCGCCAACATTTTGGAGGTTTGACAGACAAGTTCAGGCCACAGAGAGGGCACTCATTTTTACAAACACAGCTGGGCTTCTTCCTAAACCACACTCCCTTTGATCTCAGTGCAAACCAAGGCTCTCAGACACCTCAGAGTGGGAATCCAAGTCTCACTGTTGGGATTTTGAGGAGCTCATGAACACTGTTGCAGCAATGACACTTGCAGTAGTATCCTCACCCAGCTTTGGCAGCTGCTGTAGGACTAGAGCCAATGCAGACAAAATGAACAAGTGAATAAATCAGCAGAGAGATAACATTGGGGAAAAAACACCTATTTTATAGATTCTATGGATCTGATCCCTGCAGTGCACTGGAAGGCTCCACTGAGGAACAAAATTATACACCGCACCTGCCTGATGGTTCAGTTTGTCACAGAAATTGCTGGGTCCATACAAAAACCAGCCAAATATGCTTGATCCTTTGCAAATGATCTCTTCTAAGATGAATTCCCTTATCTTCTCCCAGCTTTCATCTTCACCCCATGGACATTACTGCTCTGCACTAAGTCCTCTTGGCTGCTAACAGCTGTAGGGCTTTTACTTCTTTCTCTTTGCCAACAGTGGCTCTCAGAGGAAGTGGCTTCTTCCTTCCCCCATCTCCCCTTCTCCTGTACCCAAGAAGTAATAAGACAAAAGAGAAGCTACATATAAGACTTTCCAGAAGGAAGCAAAGCAAGACTCGTGAAAGCTTAGGACTATTTCTTGAAAGCACAAGTGTACAGAGATAGCTGTGTCTAGGGGACACTAATGAGAATGGGATCCCTTGGCACTTACTGTCAGTACCCAAATGATGACATACATTAAAAAAAAAAAAAAGAAAGAAAGAAAGAAAAATTAGATTATGTGGCTCTATGCTGAAGCAATCCTTCCTTCCATGGCCAATTTAGCCCATTGGACTCAGGGGTGACCCAGCACATCATCTTCACTGACAAGGTGTCATCTGTATCATAGAGAGCAGCCTGAGGGCAGAGATTAAGACACTGAGTCGCTGGCTGCTTGTGGTTGCTGCCAGAGCATCCTCTCTCTCAATTTGTGCCAGTTTTTCTTCTAATAACCTAACTACTGTTCCATCATTTCAGCAAGCTGACAGGGCCACTCTTGAGGAGCTAGAGATTGTTTTAATATCCCTGCTGCTTCAGCAGAAGCACCAGAAAAACCTAGTAGATGCCCTCTTGGTCCCTCCCATTCATATATTTAATTACTGCAGGACTGCTAGAAGTGAACTGCCCACTCAGGACAGAGAGGTAGCCTTCAGAAACAACGTCTGAATCAAAACAGACTCTCTTAAATTCATCACTGTTAAGAGCTTTGGCATTAATCCACGTTCATTTCCATTAATGATCCCAGTGTCAAGTCAGGTGCTGGAAAACAGCTGTTAACGGGGACCAAATGGATTTACACGACACCTGGTTGCCAAATCTGTTTTTAACCCTACCCAGAACCTTCCTACTGTTCTTTTTTGGTTAATTCATATTGCAATCCTCACCCTATTATTGTGGTTTTACCATTTGCTGGGGATTTGCCTTTTTCATGTTCCATGGTATAAGATATTTGAATTCCCTCTAAGAGCCAACAGAACAAGAACATGATAACAAACAAGTTCCAAGTGTAATGACTACTAAATCCAACCCAGTGCAGAGGTATTTACAAGCACCAAGGTTTTGCAGTAATAAAGCATTTACATCTGAGCTGTGGCATCACTGCCAGGATATCACACAAACTGACAAAAGGGACAACACCCGTTTGAAAGCTTCTGACTGCTGTCAAGAGAGACAGCCAAGCATCACCTTAATGTACTCCAAAGATCATAATTGCTGGTTTACGAGCAAATTTTGTCTGGAAGGACCCAAAAGGGCTTTATAAACTCATTGTTTAGAGAGGAATGACTTCATTGTAAGGTGACAGACGGCAGCTGTTTAATGACATGGAGCATTATTGCACAACAATTTCAGCCAGGAAGGGTAGAACAATACCGTACCCAATTGAAAACTGCAGGGGGCTGCAATTTATAGACACAGAAGGTAATTACCTACATTGGATTTTGGCCAGCAAAATAAGGGCCAGAACCTCTGACAAACAGAAAAAGAAGCTATGCAACATTTTTAAGCTGTAAATGACCAGGTCTCTGTGTTTTGGGGGGGGGAAGTCATCTCCAGATGCCTTCTATACCATCAGCATTTTTGCAGCACGGTTGCTCAAAAGCAGCTCAAAGGAAAGATGATGTTTCAAAAATCATTAACTGCTTCTGCTGTAGTGTGTTGTAGTTTTTGGCAGAACTATTAGACTCTAATAACACTTATAATTATTATTAAGTAACGCATATCCTAAACAGCAATTGCTAAATGACCCTGACATCATGCCCAATGGAAAAAAACCTCATATGGCAGGATGTTCAGTCCCACATAGGCAGTAAAGTCTACAAAATAATTATCTCCAGGCTTCCCTGCACCCATCAGCAGAGCTAACAACGGAGCAGCTGTAAGACTTGCAATCCATCTTACAGCCCCATAAAGACTTTAACAAAGAGATGAGCAATTCTTCATCCACCCAGCAGAGAGCAACCGCACTTGCACTCTCACACACATGAATTACATGAAAATCCTGATGGCTTTAATACCTGACATACAATGCTCAGAATTCATTCTTCTCTGTAGCTAATAATACTCAAGTGCTTGTGTAAGCACTCAGTGGTAAATGCAAAGATGTTTTTCCTTGTGTTGCCTCCACATTGGCAGAAATTATCTCTAAAATTGTCATTTTTCTTAAGACAATGAGTTACTTTTTACTGCCCTGATAATTTAAAATCCACAGTCACTTTTCTTGTGAAATCAGAGATTTCTTGTAGCTCAGCTTTGCTAACTCTCTCCATGTAGTAGATCATATAAACCACAGCAAACCACTGCTAGTATAGGGAATAGTTGTTTTCTGATTAATTCCAAATTTAGTACATGCAATCAGTTTAATGCCTCAGTTGCAAATTTTAGGTAAGGTAAGAAGATATTTTATCCCAGAGGAAAAAATAATTGAAAATAT
>VXBC01006152.1:714494-770153 GCA_013399945.1 Ploceus nigricollis
ATAAATTTGGGCTGGGAAGAAGGAGCAACAGAGGGAAGTTGCCTTTCAAGCAGATAGGTCAGACTGCATGATACTAAGGGCAATATGAATTGGAAAATGTACCGAACGGAATACAGACTAGAGAAACATCAGAAGAGAGCTGATCCCATCTGAGATAAAACTTGTTATTTCTCAGAGGTGTAGATGCAGATTCCTCACCAGTATCACAGAAAGAAATCAAGGATACAAAAGGAAATCATAGTAAGAGCTACATTAAAATGCAGTTCCCTTTTCAGCTGGAGGTGCACGCTGGAGCACATACACTCCTTCGTGCTTTAAGGCTTCTCGCCTTCCTAAAATTAGCCCTCAGAGTTCTGCTCACCAAAGTTAAATATTCACCTCCAGAGGGGGGTGGTTCTTCAGGTGTTCAGCCTCTGCGTTCCTGAACCACTTCTATTACAAACCAGTTTGATTTAAGGCAGGGGTTTCAACTTAAACCCTGGATACCCCTTGTGTACATGTTTAAACCTACCAAAAGATGTCATTGTAATGTTGTGCTGTGGGTAATGCTTCCTGGAACCATAGAGCCAAGCTTTGCAAAAGCTATGTACGTCTGCTACATCTGCTTCAAAAAAACCCTTACATGCAAACACATCTTAAAAAAAAGAAAAAAAAGTCCTACATGTTTCAGATGATCTCAACACTTAATGCTGCTGTATTTTTTTATTTTTTATTAATCAAATTATTTTTTAGAACATGCAGTAGTGCTTAATGATGTGCATGTGCTGTGAATGGAGCAACTCATACAAGTTAAAATACACGTAAACAAGAGTGAACGAGTGGAGAAGAGAAAGCAAACAGGGAGGGGAAGAGGTTTGTTTTTTTCTAGACTCTTCTATTTTGGAAACCAATTAAATATCACTACTAGTTCATCCAATAGTGGAAGTAAACAAACACACCACCTATACAAGTCTGAATTGGGCAGCATCTTTTTGTTTATGCTGATAAAACTTACAGTGGCCTATTTTCAGTATCTTTAAGGATTTGCCTACAGTAGCCTATAGATTTTACTCAACTGAAATTAGAAGCCCAACAGCCAGTGACAGATCCCTTCAATGGCTGAAGAAAGTCAAAGCCACCCCGCCCCAACTGCTTTGAATTCATTTCCCCTCTTATTCAAGTACAGACAAGAATCACAAATTTCTGGGATGCACGCAAAGAATGACTGAAAATAAGTCCTTGAAGATATAAACTAAGAGCCTATGTAAGCCCCAACCCTTGTTCTTCCAGGCTGCTGTAGGCTTTTGGATATAATTAGTTCAAGGTTTGATGAGGTCTGCTAAACAATAATGTTCTGCAACATAAAGCTCAGCTTAGGTAACCACCCAATAATTCATTTTGCTTTCTGGGCAGAATTTGTTCTCTATATTAAACACTTAAACAAGATTGGGACTGTCTTCATCAGGTGTAAGGTAGGTGCATTTCTAAGAAAAGTCCCATGAGAGAAAACAGAAAATCACAGAATGGTTTGGGTTGGAAGGGACCTTAAAGACCACCCACTCCAACTCTGCTGCCGTGGGCAGGGGAGCCTTTAACTAGACCAGGTTGCTTTAAGCTCCATCCTTGTCTTGAACACCTTCAGGGACGGGGCAGACACAGCCTCTCTGGGCAACCTGTGCCAGTGCCTCAACACCCTCACAATAAAGGATTCATTCCTTACACCTAACTAAACCTGCCCTCTTCCAGCTTAAGGCCATTTGCCCTTGTTCTATCACTATATGCTCCATGAAAAGTTCAACAAACATTAAGTCATGACATTGAAATGTCTGTTTTCTGTTGACCAGCATCTGCACATCTCATTTTGACCTGAGATGTTAAGTAAAAACAAAGGCTTCTAATTTATAACTTTTCTGTGTCTAAACTAACCTCTGTTATGGCAACTACTGCAACTTCCTGCTACACTCTTGTGCTCCTCAACAACTTTTTCACCAGTAATGTCTTTGGGGCATTATGATCTGTGCTCTGTCTTAAAGGGACTCTAGTTGAAAGAGAACCTTTTCTCTCTGTATCACTGTAAGCTGGACAGTAGCATGAGAGTGAGCTTGTGAGCCTGAACAATTACATTATAGTTTTGGAGCATGGATTGATGCACTTTTTCACATGAAGTTGAACCTGGAGTAGCTGACTGCTCAGTATTAATGGTGTGGATTATTAATGCCTTGCCTTGCTGATTACACACATTTGCAATGAAGCACACTTCTTTCTGTGTGGCAGGAAACATTTATTGGTATTATTTTTTTTAAAAAGCACAACGGTATTTGATTATATCCAAATGCTTATGTATTTGTGACATGTCAACAACTGAATTAGAATAGTACCAGGCTTTTAAAATTCAGGACACGTAGGACCATCTGTTTTCTTGTCAACAACCTCAGTCTCTCTCTCCCCATTTCAAACACTTACTGCTCCAAATTTACCAAGTTGTTACTCAATTCCCTTCTTTCTTTGCCCTCCAAAAAACTTCAAAGACAGCAATGAAGGCTTCAAAATTTTTTTCTTTTACTTCATAATTACTGACATGACTATTTCAGCAAGTTTTGTAGCCAGGCTGGCAATTATCTGCAAGTTCTTATGAGGTTTGCAAGGTCTTATCTAGTTTATGGCAAACTCTGTCCGGGAGTTGAGATGGTGGGCATGGGAAAGGTGTTCTCCAAACATTTGTTTTGAAATGCAGCCATTTCTGTGTGCTAAAATCAACCAATTATTGCAAGAAGTAATTTACAGTCCAGAGTTTTTCAAGACTGGCACCCACATGTGTACGTACACATATGCTCAGGCCTGGTCCCAGCTGAGCTCCACAATGTGCAGGGAATCATTTTCATGGGCCCAAAAGCCCAAAGAGAAGGAGGTCAAGAGCTCATGCCTGACATGGCTGCTTTACCTAAACAGCATCCTTAAAAAGGGAATGGAAGATCACAGCCCTGCTCGTTTTAAGGGTGCAGCCAATTTTGTTTAGCCAGTTTTGGTTAGATCTCAAATAGACTATTAGAGGAAGCTGTGACATTCAATTTTCTTACTTAAAACAAAAAATGTTATCAGGCTCAGCCACGCTCTCCTCTTCTACAAATCTGACTATAAGAGAAGATCATTGTCCAAAATGTGATGCATTGCGATTTCAACAGGTTAAGCATCATTATAGCAAAATCCCCCTCAGCTGATTCCTTTTTTAAAACTATTTCTTCATTTTTTTGACACCACATCTGGCATATAGAATACAGATGATCATTTGTTTATATATCTGTCTAAATGCCTTTTCCAAACATAGCCAGATGGAGCCTTTCAAAATCAAATTAATTTCAGATTAATTCACTCTGGACCCACTCCAGTTTCATGACTCTTTGCTTTGAGGCACCATCTAAATTGATTTAGAGTCACGAACTTAAGAGAGTTCAAGTCCTTAGGTACAGAAAAAAAGAGATCCTTCTTGCATACTGAAAGAGTCAGCAAATCAAAAGAGTTCATGATCCTAAGTTTAGGCTCCTAAAACAACCTCCACCAAATCAACATAAGAATGCCTTAGTCTACATAGTGCCAAATTCATATATAAAAATCTTCATATTTCATTCCAGAAAAATCACTTTAGAATTTGCATCTTCAATGCCTCCCTTGCTCAGTCCAATAAAATTTATTGCTCTAATTAAAAAGCAAAATAAAAAAAAGCGTTGCTCTAAACCTTGCAATAAGCAGGAGTCATGGAAAGATAGGAGACAGGTAATAAAAATCTCCACTGCAAGGGATTTATCTAAGGAACTATAAACAAATGTAGCCTGCAAACACTGTGGGCTTGCATACTGTCAATCCTCTGTGGATGCCTTTATTATCTCACTTGTTTCAATTGCAATTTGGGTTTCCATGGAGATGTAACAGTCAACTCTGGAAAATTATAAGATAAATGTCAGGCAGTGATAACGGTGTTAATGAAGCTTCATTGACAAGCAGAACTATGCTTCAAATAATAGGCATATTTCTATTAGCATATGTATAACCTGTCCAGAAAAAGAGGGAAAAAAAATCCCAACAACAGAGAAAGACAATATTAAAAAATTAAAATGAAATTCTGTATATAGATGATACAAGACACACAACGGAACATTACATCCATGTGAAAGGAGGAATCCCTAACAAACAGAAGAGATGCGGATTCAAAATTTAATTTCCCAATTCCTCTTGAAATTTTTGCACTCATCTACCAGGCTGAAAAGGCACTTTGCTGACACACGCAGCCACATTCCTGCATGGTGTGACTCTTGTTTCCTTGCAGCACGGGGCTGGAAGGATCTGCTTCACCAGGCACTTTGAAGCTGCGGTTTCATAATGCGCAAATACAGCTGCTGTTAGAAAGGCTGCTAGAAAGATGCCGACCTCAGTGGAAACACGAGTAGCGCACACACCAGCACGGCCCCCAGAGCTCTCGGGTGTCGTTCGTGCTCAGATCGGGGCGGCTGCTCCACCACATCTTGATACATGATGAGTTTGACGTGATACTGCCGGGGCAACAGCCGTGAGCGCTTCAGATGACAGCACGGTGTGGTCTTGACCTGCTTCTGTGTTAACCAAGCCTGTAAAAGCTGGAGAAGCTGCCAGTCATCTGTGAGGGGCTGTAGCCAACTTTTTTCTTCCCACAGATGGAATGGTTTTGGTGAACTGGAGGTCAAAGAGGTGACAAATAGGATTTCTGCAGAACAGAGGGAAATGAAGCTCATCCTGCTTTGTTTCAACGAGCCAAGCTCTTCATTTGGCCAGGGTGGACTTCCACCCTGCCAGGGGAAGGGGAAAGAGTTTGGTTACACCTGTACTTGAGGGTTCATTTTGGCAGTTTATCAGAAGCCAGGAGTAGGGAAGGAGTAGAGCAATCCTACCCCAGAGAACCACATGGAAATTTTTATAGGTGGGTAAAATAAGCTAAGATATTCACTGCCTATTCATGAGGCAGTATTGTCTCTGTGGACAACCAAGAGGTGCTAGAGGTTGGTCCTATCTCTTCTCATCCCACTATTTGGCCTTGGAAATTTTAGTCCCTATGTAGTGTCAATCCTCACATCTCCTCCTCTGTCTTTGAAAACAAGGTTCTGGTATTAGAAGACTGTTAGAGGGGCTACAGATTAAATGATGAAATGGAAAACCAGGATCAGGCTTGGTTCAGCAGCAGAGGAAGGTGAAATCTTAAACATACAAGCAAACAAAGAAAAATATCTTTATCCCTCCAAAGGCTTGATGCTAAAGTATGTGGGCAGGGAAAATTTCAGGAATTGTGGGGAAACACTCAAATGTTACTGGGAAGTATAATCTTATGAAGCAGTAGCTCAACCAAATGCCTGCATGCAGGACAGGAAAAAACTGACTCTGTCATTTCAGTGAAAAATATAGCTGGGGAGTGGGTTGGGGGGTTTTTGCTCTTCTTCCCCTCCTCTCCTCAAAACACCTCTGCTCCTCCTACCTTGTCTAAATTCTGTTTGTTTAGTAAAGGCAAACATGAATGTTGTCTGGAAAACACTTCCCAGTTCTCCAGGGAGAAGTCATCTTTCTCCAGACAAGTTTTAGGGGGCAGAAAAGGGAGCTGAAAGAGTGCCCAGTCTTTCTGCAGAACAGACCTCAGCTCTGATCAGATTCCTGGACAACAACAAAATCAATAGAGGGTTTTTTTCCCTTAAGTTGTATTACAAGGAAGCTTTAAAAAATTCCAAAAGTTTTCCTTTTTCTGATTATTTTCTAACTGCTCCTCAGTATAACAAACGAGAAAAATCTAAGTACCTCATTAGATTTCTACTAAAATGTCAATAGTTAGAAAGTGATTTTCCCCAGTGAGTTTTCCACATACTTATAACTCACTCTAGTGCTTTTTAGAGGAGTGGGAAAACCTCTAAAACCTAATATTAGTGGTAGTTGATTCTATGTAGAAGGACAAGTACTCCTGCCAGCTTTGTGGAAGACAGAACATTGAGTAAAACTTGAGTCTGGCTTCAACTTCAGATGGGCAAAACATACACGCTCCTGGGTCCCACCAGGCATGCAACCATGATTTGTAGATTAAAGAAAAGAAACTGGATGTGAAGGCAGAATACTGAGCAAATTTTTTTAATGAAAAAAACCCCCACGTGTGCCGTGTGGAACACATTGTCCGCACTGCAAAACAGGCCAAGTTGTCTTAATTTCTCACTTACTGAAATCTCTAAATTCCATTGCAATGTGTTTTCTTGCATCTACAAAGGATTCATTTTCCTTTGTATCTTGGATTGCCAACAGTTTTACTCTTACATCCAAAGAGAGACCTGCTATACAAAAGGTCAGTAGTAGCACTGGCAGACAAGCAGTCAACAACAAGTCTGAGTTTTTAAAGTAAACCCTCATTATAGCTTAAGATTTTACTTAGCCTCTTATTTTTTCTCTATTATTGCAAATAAGATATTTTGCTCTGTCGGCTGTGCTGTTCTTTTGAAGCTCACAAGAAAATAAACAACTACACATAATTAGGGAAGGAGCAACTCGCCCTTTAAAGCATCATTCAAACAAACAAAATGAGAAAAACTGGTTTAAATTTTCCTAATAAACATACCCTGAAAAATCCTAACAAAAATATGCCCTAGCACACAACACATGCACACACACTTCCCAAGTCATATGGCAGCCATTTATGGGGATGCTTCTGACTTCAAAGATCTTTTAATTGTGAGTTTGAAGGACACTCTGTGCAAATGCAGCATTGGGAAAAGAAAAGAGGGATGCCATTCGGAACTGTTTTGCCAAATGGAATGGAAAATACACCTTGAAAAGTTGTCAAAACCCCATTTTTTAAGGTAATCATAAATAATTGCAGTAGGAAAACTTTAAAATGATGAGATAACTTCTAGACTGTACTTTTTGGATATAATCTTATCCTAGTGGATATTTATTTGCTCTGGAGGTTTAATTCACAAGCAAAAATGAATCCGGGTCTTAGGGACTTGCTGACGCTTTTACAGAAGAAATGGGAAAAGAGGAGATGGGAAAAAACCAGGAATACCATCCACATAATTTTAACCACCCCATAATTTACAAAGATTCTAAGCTCCAATACCCTTGTGCAAGAGAAAAGGTAGTTAAACAGTTGTGGATGTATTTTTAAGCTCCCTGTAACATACTCGACCTGTGGAAACTTGGCCAGCTCAGGTTTGGCTGGCTGTCAGCAGCAGTGTGAAACGCAGTGTGATTTATAGAAATCTCTGTCATCACACCACAGGGTTAATGTCTTCCCTTCTTTTTTCTCTTTCCCTCCTGCCCCTGAAAGTGGAAAACTCTTATTTGTGATGACAAGTCTTTGGAAAGCTGGAGGATTAGTAACACCATGTGGTTCCCTAAGATCTCTAGCCCTTTTCCAACTGTTTTTCCATATAACTCCTCTCTGTACAGTCATTGACACCTTCGCTCAACAGATGGAAAAAGGGAAGAACCTGCCCCAGGGCAGGTGGAGGGACCAGGATGCTGGCAGTGGAAGAATACAGACTTGAAGCTCACATGTCTCAGCTGCCTGATACAAGAAACCGAGGGGAATCCAAGCATCAAATATGGGATTTTAATAATATGAACATTTATTTTAATGATTTGAAGGCTGAACCTGCTGGGCTTGTCACTGTAAGTAAGAGATATGGAGAAAGAAATGATGAAGCCTGAATTTTCATTCTGACTGCCACCACTGGAGAGCTGTGGATTTGTGCTCATTCTGGTCTAAGGCAGGGAAGGATATCTGTGCCACACAGTCACTCAGGATAGGCAGCCACCAGCTGGGCAGCAGGTCAGCTCTGAACACCGAACTTCACTGGAGCAATTTCAAATTCATTGAGAGAGGTATTACTCACAGATTATTTTAAGGCACATCAGTTTTTCTTGCTATAACCATCCTTCAGAGAAGACCAAATCTAAGAGAAGAACAAAGCTGGGAAGTGTGTCTAATGGTAAAGAGCAGAGAATTATGCAATAAAAAAGCTGTTTTTCAGCCACACGCTTTCATAAGTCTTTTGCCTTTGCTGTGCTCATCTCCCTCACCTTCGAATTATGATCCTACCCCAACAAAGAATTCTAAAACACTCAGAGGAAACCACTGCATAAATGCTGAACCATTATGTTATTAAAGAAAAAAAAAAACAACTACCCTTTCATGATATATTTTTTTCTTTTAACTTGATGCAATTCTATTTTTTCTTTTAAAGGCAGTGTTTGAATGTTATGAAATACAGCAGAAGTACTTTCCAAAGCCACTATTATTATTTGGATTGCAAGAGCATTTCTGAGACCCCAAACAATGCTGCCTGCTTTCTAAGTAGACCTAATTTTATTAGTAAGCCCAGATGTTTTCCTACTATTTTCATAGGTTAGGAAACATGACACACTCACAGACTATTTTAATAGACAGTTAAGAAATAAAGGGGAGAAGAGGACACAGCAAGTCTGAGTTCACTTAGCCTACAAAGTCAGGAATTTTTGATTTACTGGTTTCTACCAAGCACCTTCATTAATAAGCCCAAGATCTTTAATGCTTTTTTAATTGTCTTTGCTTCCATCTTTCCATGATTGGGCTGAATATCAATACAGTTGGCTGAAACAGTTGCTGCTCTGCTATGAAGGTCAGAGAATCTGGGGGGGTTTCCTGGACAGAATGGGAATGTATTCCCTGAAGTTTCAAGGTAGAAGGGAGTGTAACTGTAACGTGCCAGCTCACATCTCATTACTCTATATTTTCTAGGCATTTATCCAGTAGACGCCTTGCTATCCTTTCTTATTTAATTCAATGATGCATTCTTCCATAGAGTTGCACTAGGCTGACACATTAATTAAAACTACCTTGAAATATTAGCAGCTACATAGCATTTGATTGGTAGGAGAAAAATAGTTGGGTATGAAAATTAGTATTAGCTTTTACATGAAATAAATTATTATTCAATAAATTTTAATTGCCTGGGGCATTTTTATGAACAACAGGGATTAGCGAATATAATGTATACAATACATTGTATATGTAACAGACAGAATAATCAAGCCTGACAGAGTACTTTTGCTTGTTTCAGAGCACATGCACAGCTCACATGGAGAAGGAACAGATTACAGGGAGCTTCCCTGTAGCCACACGCAGCTGTAAAAGCTCAGAGTCAGCAACAGCAGCACACTGACACTTAAATCAAAACTATACATCCTTGAGGAGCCATTTCGTCTAAATCACAGCTTCTGATTCCTCATCTTATGTGGTCAATGGGCCTGCATTTCTTAAAAATGGCAGCACTGGTGGAGGTAGGAGTGAGGCTTCAGGAGAGCTGTTTTTGTGCGCTCTGTTCCACGAGTGCAGCAGAAATGTACACAAAGCTTTACAAATGACCTCATTTTTACTAGGAAAGGACAGCTCAGCTCTGTTCTACATTTTCTTGAACTGAAAGAAAGGCCCCACAGCCAAACTGTCATGTCTAATCATTGTGTTGCTGGAGAGTGTTTAAAACAAACAACTTTTTTTCTTTTTTTCCCCTCTCTTTTAATACAAAGCCACAGAGCAATTGTTGTGTTTTCAGAGAGGGGGAGCTGCGTTTTTCTATCTCATAGCCAAGACACCAGAACAGCAATTTTTCCCAGTGCAATGAACGAGCTTTATAAGGATAAATTTCCACCTCATTAATTATCTGAGCTGATTATTCCCTTCCCCCACTTTTCCTTTTAGGTCATGGATCAAATGTGACCCACTTTCCTTGAATGCTTTCCCACCATCTATTTTTCCCATTAGAGTAGAAAACTAGTTGCTAAGGACACATTACAAAGCAGCCACGCAACCACTAAATATCTGCCCCCCAAACACACACACACACACACACACACACACACACACACACACACACACTTTTCTTCTCCCCTGCCTTTACGATATTTCCCCCCTCTCATCATCCACTCTCAACAAGATCCCGCTTTACATTCAGGAAAGCCAACAACAGAACTGCTTATAAGGACAGGCTTAGCACGAGAATAGGATTTTCTAATGACTACAGAGACTCCTGGGGCCCTTCATATTTAAAAAAATATAAAGGCAGCAGCCTTGGTTTTTAATTACTCCTAATTCTAAATCTCATGGCCTTAAACACAATAGCTCTTTCAACTCTGAGCAAAAATGACACTAATCAGTAACAGAGTCCCCTGCGCAACCTGCTAGTCCTCGGCTGGCATTGCAATGCTTGCACTGCTATGATTTTTCAAGGTTGACCAATGAGTCAGCAAAGCCAAGACAACTTAAAGGCATTCAATCATGCAACTGAAGTGTTTCTTTCCAATACACCACTGGATGGATTGCAATTAGCAAAGGGAATCACTACAAGGCAAATACTGTAAGAGCAGAGAGAGAGAGAAATAGGGAATTAAAGGAGATGGTATTCATTTTGCAACAAATGAGCCCCAGATGTTAAGGTATTTGTGGTTTAATATAGCCCCTCTCACCAACCAGGTAAGGAATGTAATTAAAAAGCATTAAAGTTTCGTTGCTGAAGTTCAACAGAAACAAAATGAAGATTTAATTCATCTGCTCTACTTCCCTCTGAGTAGCCAACTAATATTTCTACTTGGTGCAAAGTCCTGAGAAATGGAGGACTTGTGTTGTTCTACAGCACTTTCCACAAAAATCCTTCTCCTTGGCATTTTTAAAAGAAAATATGTCATTCTAATCGTCTCATTAAAAAATTAAACAGAAGTATATAACACTGCAGGTATGTGAATTTGTCTGTTTCAGCTTTCCATGTCATTTATTACACTTCCCAGTAGGATTGTGCAACACCTTGGTGTTTCTATAACCAATACCTCATTCCTCTAGCAAAGAGAGGTACACTATATGATTAAATGTTTCATGTACATAGATTCACATCTAAATTACAGTTACACAGTGGAGAAGATTGAGGATTTGGTCACAACCTGTATTTCTACTTCATACCACCCAGTCTTTTTCCACAGAACATCCACAACATCCTTTCTCCTAACTCTCACAGAGATGACAGAAATCATAACTGCAATGGGATTTTCCATTTAGCAGGATGATGAACACGTACATCAGAGCTGAATTGTGCCACTGACACTGTGGAAAGATTAGAGTCATGAGCATCCAAGCAAAATGAACCGTAAATACAATTACTGTTGAACTATCAACCAGCAAACTAAGCATGGATTTCAAGCAGTGGCAGTCTAACAGCCTCCTGAAAAGAAGAATAAAATCCTGTTGATTGCAAGAGTCCCTGAATTCAGACAAAAATCTCCAGTTTTGGATTGCAGGAATAATAGTCTGAACAACAGCCTTTTACTCTCAATACCAAGTGAGCTGCCCACAAGAAAGACAACCCTGACATATGGCTGAGGCTTCCAGGCACCTCAAAGAGGAAGTCCATCAAGCTCCTTAGATGTGCACTGAAAGCATGGAAAGCTTCCATTTCCTGGAGGGAATTGAAGGGAAAAGCCATCATTTTTTCCATCTGAAGCAAGCAACCAAACCTATTTTTCTGGACATTCAAAGGACTTTCTGTAAGTTTGACCAGATTTTCTTCTTTACGTTACCTCCTATTCCTCTACTTTCCTTTGTATTCACAGGAGTTTTTCCTATCACTTCTCTTTTGAATTGTCCTTAACACACCTTTTATTTGCATTTAATGCATTTGTTCATCATCAAACTGATGATTCCACTAAAAATACACCAATAAGTAAGGCAACCATGGCAGCTGGCCCTTATTACTGCATCATTTCTGGGCAGAATTCCGAAATCAGATTAAGTGACAGCAACTTCAAAGCATTTGAACATCAGGTTCCTAGCACCATGTTTTATCATTTTTGAACACTGCTTGAATTCCCAAGAGCTCCCTTCCAATCTGAATAACTATTACCCAAAAATAAATATGCTGTAAACTGTTGATCTCTTTTCTCTTGACTATTTTGTCAAATTGCTTTTAAGCACCTGTGATAGTCTCCAGCTGCCACTGCATGTTGCTCCTTTGCTTAATTTCATAAGAAGAAACACACGAGTCATATGCAGGAAAAAGTCATCTTATCCTTGAATCCTTCCAGTAGCCAAGGCAGAACTGTCCTCTGGAGTGAGCTGGTTATCTGTTTACTTGATGAATTCTGAAAGACACTCAGCTTCCATATCCCCCAGCTGCCAACCGTGGCTGAGCTCCCACCAGAGCTCCTGTGCAAATCAAAGTAAGGACAGAGAGGCATCAATTTTTGCCACTCACTTCTGTTCTGGAAGAGATGCCAGGCAGCAGCATTCAGCTGATCTGTTTTGTTGTTTAGTGCCTTGCATCATCATTCCACTGGTACATACAAGCAGTGACTGTTTTCCAAAGGGAGACATGGGGAGCCAGGTTATGATGCAGAGAAGGACACTCATTACTGTAAATTAAAATCCTTAAACAAATCACCAACAGTGAAACAATCTCTGCTTCGATTACACTCTTAGCTAGCACATCCAGGCTTTTCTTGCTTTGGCCAGAAATACTGTAGCCATGATTGATCTAATCTGTAATCATGTTGTTTATTTCGAATTAGAGATAATATAAAAAGCATAGCAGTGAGTATATATATATTCATAGCACCACTGCAGACATCCAAAAGGAACTCTATTTTATCCCTGCTGCTTTGCATTTTAGCCTCATTTCTTCCCCTTTTACAGTCTATGGTAAATACAATATTTGCTTTTAGAGTTCTGACTCTCCGGGGATTATAAAGGAAAAGTACTTAACGCAGAGATTATCTTTCTGGTGTTGCACTGTACAAATGAAAATTGTTACATTAATGGCACTATACAGTCATGTTCAAACACCATTAAGTACCTCTCCAGAAAACCAAAGGAAAGGGAATGATGAGCTCCAGCATAGTTCTGCCTTGACTTGCAAGTATATTTGTGTTTCTCCCTCCCTCACCATGCAAATGACTCTCTGGAAAGGAATCTTCAGACTTTCTTTTCCTTTCATTAACACTTTATAGCCTGCAATAAGAGTAACAGGAAATATTAATACTTAGGAAGCACAGACAGCAAATTCTCTGAGGAATACAAGGTCTGTAAAACTGTTACAAAACCTGCCACTGAAATTCTGCCCAAATATGGATTTACACCAGCAGCTAAAGTTGAGACCCACTTTCACACCTAAACATCCCAAGCCTGGGTGCCTGGGTTTAAAAGCATGTAACAAACTGTCTTCAAACACACCAAGACTCACTACTTTGTTCTTTTGTACACTCCTCTTCCTCCATGGGTTTAAGACTTATTTTTAGCTGCTTTAAATCTGAATGGGTCAGATGTATATCTGCTAATGAGTATTGGTAATTAAGGTTTCAAACCACACAGCAGCAATCCAACACTTTCATGTTGCTGATATCTCTCTATATTTGTGTATATTTTCAGAGCAATGTCTGAAAGTCCTATTTGATTTAATTTCATTAAATTCTTCAAGGCTAAAGTTACTTGTGAAAGCTCAAATTATAACTAAGTGTGGATTTTTGTCCTTTTATTCTTCACAAACCTTTGCAACTGTTCTATCTATTAGACTTTCACTTAGCACAAAAATTTAGAGATTTCTATCCCAAGACTACAAATTCCAGTTATATTTTTTGTATTTTGCCATGCAATAAAGTGGAAAACATAAAAGATTATTATTGAGATTATCATTAATATTATTTATGTATTCCAGTGCTTAGAAATACTACAGCAAGAACATTTACATATGCTGAAGAAGCTTGATTATAAAGCTTGGCTAAACTTATTGGAAAAGCTGCAATCATAGCTCAGTTACTTCCGAGAAAACATTTTGGGAAAACTCAGCATATTTCATTTTCCCCATATAATTTGGAGATATCTGTCTAGCTTTGTCAAGTGCTTTGAAAGAAAGCTTGTGCTTTGTGAGAAAACTGGGAGTTTTACAGGTGCAAAGTATGTCAAGGAATGCAAAAAGAAATGCTCTCCTTTCCCACAGATTTCAATTTCAGTAGTTCACAAGAATTGGCCAGGTCTCTGTGAGGTCTGCTCAAACATAATTTCATTTGTATGTGTCTGCTACCCCCTGCACAGTGTAGGAAATAAAGAAGAAATGAAAGAAAGCCTCAGCATGTTCCTGAAATTAATTTTCATGATAGGAGCAATTGAGTCCATCTACTAAGGTACTTATAATTACATTACATTGCTACTTGGAAGAAAAATGGCTGGCTATATTCTAAGAAAATATTAACCCCATCAGCCCAATCACAAATCACTACATTTAATGTATTCTTCCTTTTATTAACACCCACAAGGTGCCCATTAGAGGCACCATCACTGCCATCCTAAATCATTTCTAATTATCAGACGAGCAAAAACACGACGGAAATGTTATTTCACATCTTCAAATGAAAGGCTCTTTGCTTCCAAAAGACATGTCAGCACTGGATGATTTACTCCATGATTCTGTTTACTGCCTTCAACTTTCATTAGTGTTAAAAGAGCTAAGATTGTTTTCCTGACTGCTGAGATTTCCTAGGAGAGAAGAACCACACAAATACTGAACTCTGTGGGCCAGGGAAGATAAAAGGTGAAAGGCAGGGTGCCACCTCCCATGGCTTTGCTGTTTTGGGTTGTTTTGTCACAGTTCTGGCTTTCTAGGGAATGGAGAAGGAAAAGGGCAGGAGCTGTGCCATGGTTTCCCATGCCTCGTTCTACTTCTGCCTTGCCATCTCACCGCTCTCCTGCATCAGGCTTGGTTCAGACTCGAGACTTTTCATTTGTCCCACATTCCAGCCATCCCGAAACAAAATAAGCAGGAATTTTAAACACATAAAGTGTCTGAACTCGTTCTTTTATTCCTGGTAGGTGTCTCATTGAGGTTTTTGTGTTCTTCTAAAGAGTGATTGAAATTAATACTTGACAGATTTTTTAGCAAAATATATTTCATTACCTAATTTTAACTCCAAGATTTTTGACTAAGTTTTCAAAAAAATACTAGGAGCATTTTTCAGGAGTAAAACTTTCTAGCTGAAGAAAACAACTATTTCCTAAATCACCAGTCACTGCAGGATTTATACATGTTTAATCCCATTCAGACACACATTAATACCCTCTCAAACTAAAACAAAGAAGTGAAGTATGACAACAACATATTATTAACAAGAGGGAATTAAAATAGTTAATCTGGTGTTTTGCTCCTGGAATTTTTGTGCATGATGGCATGACAAGTCCCTGAGTATCCTGATCTCATTGGATCTGCTTTGATTTAGGATTTGGAGCAGATGACCCCAGAGTTCCCAACTTACATTACTCAATGGTCTAGATATCAGCACCCTGCAGAAAAATTCCTGGAGAAGAAGGAGACAATTTAGGAAATAAAGTGTGCTTCCTTGGAGGAAACAGATTTTTTTTTAATCAGACTGGATATAATTTTTTCTTTGTAATATTATTTATTCTCTGGTGGTGCCATTATGCATTAAGTGAAGCCTGACTGTCCCACACAGAAAAGGTGGTACAGACACTGATCCCTCCAACCTCCAAAATGCTTCAAACTTCCAACTCTTTGCACTTCAGCTCTGTGCCTGCTGCTTGCTCTGTTCATACCTATTGCAATATGTGATCGGGAAGCCTGTGATACCCATTCAATCATGGGAAGCAAGAGCTAGAATTTCTGGGGATAGCACTAATTTTCTCAGACACTGGATGAATCATAACCCTTCAATATCTAGAAGAGTTATGATTCTATCTATCCATATCAGGGATGTAACATACACCTTCTATTTAGAAGCTCTGTACATGATTCATTACCATGACACAGATAGATAAGAGAATCTATGGCTTTATTATCCAGGAATTGTACTGTGGCACAATATTTTACTACAGAAAATGCAAACATTATTCTGCTAAACCTTCTCTGTGCCATTCTGCAATGTTGTTATTAACATTCACACACAACAATAAAAACTTATGGGTATTCACAAGCAGTTGTTATATCATTTATAAGACAATGATAAAGCTGAACACTATAATCGTAATTTGTCAAAACAGAAAAAAGGGTACAAATAGAAACTAAAATCAATTATTTAAACCATGATGAGGTACCAGAAAAAAGAACTGGTTTGCCATTAAAATGATGCAACTGGTGTGCATGGATATCCTGAAATCAAAAAGCCAAACACTAAAGCCAAGACTGTTGCTCTGCATCTCCTCAGCCTATGTTGGAGTGAATGATTAAAAGCTTCTATTCAATGTGACTCATTACAAACAAAATATATGAAAAAATACTGTAGTGCTTCCCTCTGTCACTGCCCTCATATTGGGGGGTCAGAAAAAGAAGGAAGCAAGATTCCCCCAAGCTTCTCATTTTGATTGCAAACTAAAAACAACTTTCACAACCTTCTTTTAGCTTTCAGCCACTTGTCCATACTTTGCAAGAAATGGTAAATGATTTCTAGGCTGAAATCATCCATTGAAGACAGTAACAAGCTATGAAATTTAGTAACTCTCTTTCTCCAGGGCTGGCCTTGAGCAGGAAATAAAGCATGTTGCTAGAGAATCAGCTCTTCTGAAGCCTGTGTACTCCATGCAATTCAAGGGCCAGACCATGCCTCAGTCCAGGAAGCAATGCAAGGGAATACATTCCCTGGCTTTATCTTCTATTTGAGCAGCTTGGGAGCCAGAAAAATCATCATACTGGCTGTATTCCTTCTGCACACAAACAGAATGGACACCTCTTATGTATGTGTAAACAAAAGAAGGGTCTATAAATCGTGTTTTCTAAACATAATTTTGTAATCTACTTCCACTCAAGAGTACACAATACAGTCCAAAAGTGAAAATATATACCTCATTTTTCAAAAATGAAAGGCAGTGATGACTTATTTGTATTTAATCTGTTGCTTACATTTTAAAAACATTGTGAGCATTACATCCAAGTTGTATTACATCCAAGTATTTATCACTTAAAGAGTGCTTCCCCTTGTTGGTTAGACTGTAAACCCAAACCATACCTTAGAAAGATCTTAACTACAAACAAGCATCTCAGCGGTTCACTACGCATGGAAGCAAGTCAAGCAAAAACTAAATCAAGTGTCTCCCATCTGAACAAAAATCTGGTGCAATTCACTTCAAACGCGCTTCTCTCTTGGCTTCTGAAACGCCACTTTGCTGCTCTCTTCTCGGTCCCCAGTTGCCTCTTTGCCAAATGTAACACATATTTATAAGAGGTTAAAATAGAAACAAAACACTACCAACAACCAACCAAACAACCCAACACTGCATAAGGGGGAGGACAAACAGTGGAGCCAGACGTAGCAGCTTGCTTTTACTGTCTCATTGCTCTTGGGAAAATGCAATAGTGGCTTCTGAATATTAATTGAATAAGGAGCCGTGCAAATTCCAGCTGTTGCCTGTGCACTGGAGTCTGGAAGACGGGTGTTTTCTCAGCCCCTGGTTTCATTCCTGGACCCCCAGAAACTCTGCACATATGTAGCCCTGCAAGTTGCACAATTTAATTCTGTCATCCATCTGCGAAACTCCAGCTTCCCAGCCTCCAGTGGCATATCAGCATTGTGGAAACTGTAACTGGGATGAGAACCATATTTAGGGAGGCTCTCCCCTACAAGCTGTGGGTACATATGGCAATAAAGGGACCAGGTTGTTACAGAAGAACATATCATGCAACCCCTACTTTTGGGAGAATGTGTTTAACCAAGCTGAAAGGCCTTTGGGCAAGTTTGCTGGACAGAAATTGCCTCCCTGATTTTCATGGGTCTGCTACTGAGTTACTCACACACAGGGAGCTCCAACACAAGTCATCACCTTAGATGGCTGTCCTGTAGTGCCAGTGATGTCCAACATACAGGATCACCTCAAAGGACAGGGACGTCACAACTGGGGACCACTTACACCCAGACTCAGCTTGCAGGCATCAAACCTGAGGGAGCACAAATCTGTAAGTAGTGCTCACCACCTGCTTTATGGAAAGAAGGAAAGGGAAAGAAAAAGACAAAAGGGGTCCTTTTAGGTGTCCCATGGCAAGTCTTTGCATTGCTGACTGACTTTAAAGTTTGAACTTTAAAGGATATGTGGAAGTACCAGTAAGTGAAATCAGGAAGGTCTTTAAAAAGATTTTTTAAATGGCTGGGGTCTTTATCATGTCACATTTTCTGGGTACTAGTACAATTTAATTTGATTTTAAACTGTACTGTTTGATGAAATGTCCTGTTCTTTAGTTCAGTGAAGTCAAGACACAATAAATGGATTTTTAATGGACGAAAGTTCAATTTCTCTGGCAGCAGAGGCACATGAGGAAAAGAGACACAATGTACAAATGATGCACTCTGTGCTGACTTCCGACCCAAACCATTTCATGACAGGTATAAAAATGAAATACTGGGGGTGAAAGGAGAGGGAAGAAAAAGGAGAGAGCTTTAAATGGCAGCAATGCTAATAGCCAAACAGCATAAAAATTGTTTAGAAACAGAGGTTGATTTTTGGTTATAAAAACAGTACACCTGTAAAAGAGCTAGGAGTGTTATTTTTCTTTTCTTAATCTTCTTTTTATATGTTAGCTACTATTTCTGTTCAGTGTTTGGCTTTCTATTTCAGAGTGTGTGGCTTAATAAAGTCAAGTAAGGTGTTTGGAAGGGGGAGAAATGTAATGATATTATTAATCTCTGTATTATGTGGTAGAATCCTTAGTAGAATATATGCAGATAATTCTCTTCCTTGTTTCTATTCAGCAGGAAATTAGTTCACCATTAGAAACATGGTTCAAGGCCATGTTTCCTCAGTCCTGTTGGAGAAATGAATCAGGAAACAAAAATAGCTCTGATGGTGCTCGTATTTATCAGGACTTGACTGAGCTGCATTAATTAAATAATGAATCTTTAACTGGAAATATGATGCTCTATATCTAAAGCTCTGAAAGACCATTACAAATTATCTGAAAGCTCCAAAAATACTTCAAAAATCAATTAAATGTTATTAAAACTGAATACAAATTAAAGACCAAAGCACCCATTCCTGCCTATTTACCTCAGCTAGTTCAACTCCAATTTTAAAACCTCTGCTTGCTTGCCAGATAGAGATTGTGGCTTTTAACATACAATGTCAACAGATTGCAGCTGCTTACTCCTGCTCAGTGGCTCTGGGCTAGAAAATGTATTTTCAGTGTTTTCCCAGAGAGGAGGAAAGTATCAGCATTTAAAGGTATCCCCACAAATGTTTATGTTTGAAGCACTGTCACTAGATCCGCCAGTGGAGGCCTTCCTACAACCTCACTTACTCATCATGAGGCAATATTTAATCTTCCAGCTTAAACAGGAATACTCTACTGTGTCTGTCTTTGAACACCATTTGTCATGGCAATTAATGAATTTCCTTCCACCCACTGCTCCTGCCTTCTGCTCTGCCAGATGCCCCTGACCCCGCTGCTCCTCCTGGTTCCAGCGGTTGTGGGGCTTTGGGGTTGGGCTTTTCCATCTCTGCATCTCTGCCATTTTTGTCCCTCAAACAGAGCTAATTTATTTCAGCAGACAAGAACTGGGCACACCCTCCCCTGGAGGGGCTGGCATTGGCCTTTGGTTGGCCACATGAAAGGCAGTGCTGTCTCTGCCCTCTCCCACGAGTTCCCATGGCTTTTAAGACACCTTCTTATCCAAACTTCCCAATGAGGGAGAAAATTTTCTGCTCTGAGAATGGTGAGCATGTCAGATCTGGAATGAAATGGGACTTTTTACAGTGAACATCAACAGCACAAACCCAGTTATGGGGGGCTCTTCTCATTGCCTTAGGACCCCCTGATTACTCAAGATCTTGTGGTCTCACATACCCCCAAGGAGTACCATGAGGTTCCTATTTGTTTAAGGACCTGTTTTCTCTACTTGATTAAAACATTTTTGAGCTTTTCAGCAGAATAGTCATATTTAGCCTTAAATCTTCATTTCCCCAACATTTCCTTCAAATACATACTGTGCTCATTTACAGTAAACCCACAAACATGAAGTTCCCTTTTCAGATGCATTCATTTGCATTGTACATTAAATGGTTTATAACAGAGCCACATCATTCAAATGTTAACTGAAAATTATCATTCTTAAATTCTCTCACACCTTTATAAATTTTTCAGCTCACCTGTCTTCTATTATGAAAAGCAATCTGGGTACCTTTATTTTATTTATAACCAACAAAGTGCAGAAAAGCTATGCATAAGTTCTGTCAATATTTTTATGAGGTTTGGCACCTTCCCTTAGAGAAATTACGGAAGCTTTTTTCATGTTCATAGCTAACTTCTTCACAGAAACAGTAATGTCTTTTCCCCTGCAGTCACAGGCAACAGCAACCTTTAAATTGCTGAGGGAAAGACATTTTGAGTTTTGAGAAACACTGTGCAGAAGGCACAAATCGCTGCCATCCTTAGAATATCTTTGTATATCCTAACCACAGGGAGTTCAATCCTGAATTACTGCAAAAATATTATGCCAGGGGCTCCCTGTGGGCCTCTAGTCCAAAAATAATTGTTGATGTAATGTACACCTAAGAGTTCACAAAACGCAGGTGCTAGAGGTGTCTGGAGCAGTGGTGATTCTTAGAGATGCTAATCTCTAAGTGTTGCAATATCTCTGTTTCCAGGTAGAAAGAGAGGGCTGCACAAAATAAAATAAAATTAATCATTAGGCTAAATTATGCAGCAAGTTCTAAGCCTGTTGTAGACAGTATTGTGCAGACCAGTGGTGTTTTATATGAGTAAGAAGTGTGGATAGAGTCAATGAATCCACCTTGTCAGCAAATGCTAAAGGAATGGGGAGACAGAGTGCTCTGGTGAGCTGCTACACCAGTGAGAGAGGAAAACCCCCATTTTTGCTGCAGTGCAGCACTACTAGGAGTTCTGATATCTTTTAATGCTAGACAGATGAAACTCATGGACATAGAGGAGACCACAGTTTTACAGAAGACAGCCAGTCTGCTGTCATCCTTGATGAGAGGATCAGCTGGGAGAAACATCAAGTAGCTCCTCAAAATCCAAATATTCACACATTTTTGGTTTAGTAAAAGCCTACAGTGGAGACTTGATCCATTATTACTCTCGTGTGCCATTTCAGTTTAAAGATGATGGGTATCCAGCACACTTAATCTAGAAGGGGAAAAAGTGTAACACAGTGTACTAAATATTTCACCATCTTTGAAAATAAATGGATGAAAGAAAACCTGCATATCATTATTTTGGACTTAAATGAAAACCAATTCCTTAAGAGATTTAAACATCCTTTGTAATGATATGTTTTGCTTTATATCTTAAACCTTCCAACTCTGAGATGAAGGTGGGAATTGCATATCCAGGAAAAAGTAAAAGGGAATTATCCCTTTTATATACACACATTCCACAAGTAGATTCAGTTCTTCTCTTTTAAGTGGGCAAGTGTTACTCTTAACATTAGCAAAGTCAGCAATTTCTACAGAAATTCAGCCAATCACTACATTCCCCACTCCAAGAAAAAAAAGGAAATATTGATGAACTTAAAGTGCTTTTTTCTCCTCGTTAAAATTTGCACATGTTCAGATCTTTAATATCTGCATTTCCCAAAAGGACTCATTTTCTCTGGACTGTCAGATTTTGGTTATATGTTGTGCCATCTAAAACATGCAGAGCACAGCACTGTGTATATTCCATGACTGAGTTCTCCAGGCAATCAGGTGTAGTTCTGGCTTATATTCTCCCAGTTTTAAATGAGTTTGCTTAACCAAACAGTACTAATGTGTCTAACTGCTGGAAACATAAGCTCAGATCCCAATCCCACTAGACTTTGGATCAAGTAAGAAACAGGTTAAACTGGTATCCTTGCCATGGACCAGACAGTGATAAAAATCAGTCTTAGGATTTCTGTTCAGATTCATTCTAAACTCTGCCAGACATAGCTGTCTATTGAAATACACATCCAAGAAAGTAAATTAAAGAGTGACCTGCTTCCAAGATGCTCTGCATCAGCTATCCTAAATCACACCTCTATCTAAATTTTGCCCACTTGCCTTACTCCTGACTCTCACACTAAATCCCTGAAAGCAGCTGAGTTGGTCTGCTCCCTGCCCAAATACTACAGCTCAGAACACAAGCTGACAGTCTTCCATGCATGAAAAATATTAAACTTTTTAGCTCAGGAGATGATGTATGGAGCTTCTCAGAGGCAGTAAGAACTGGCTTTGGGGCTGCTACCGGGAAGATGATGGAACCTTGACAAAACCATCCAAACCAAACCCATTAAATGTGGGATGCCATGAATCCCAGACTCCCCCTCTTCCTTCTGCAATGCAAGGCAGGACAGAGTAGTTTAAAGTCAGCACCTAACACATGGTACACCTGAGCACAAAACCCTTTAAACCTTTAAAAAGCCAAGTGTCTACAGGCAAGGGCCACTTGGAATTACAATAGTGAAGACTGTGATTGAGGACATATTCTCACAGCATAACTTCTGCCAAGAACTTACTGAGATTACAAAGTTGTTGGAAAGAAATTTATGGAGGAATTGCTTCTTGGAGTCATCTTGAATTAATAAATAATAGGTACCTTTCTGAGACAGCTGTTTTAGAGCTGCTTACAGCTGGATGAAAACTAGCACTATGGTTCAATTTATTTAGCATTAGTTTCTTTCTCTCTCTCTCTCTTTAAAGTCTAACACACAATTTCAGAATACTGTGAAAGCCTCCTTAATTTGCTTCTGTATTGTGTAAGGCAGATGTCCTGCCTTTGCAAACTGATTAGTAAGTGGTTTATATTATTCCAGTGGTTGTTATCATTATTGCAGAAATGTTGAGCGAGGCTGCTGTCTGCTGCTTTTAAAAACATCTAGAATGACAGACTGCCTCTCTCAGAAGTGATACAGGTGTACAAAAACACACTTTTCTGGAGAAAACAGACAAAATAAAATTCTACAAAGCAGCCCATCATGTTTCAGGTAGAGAGGTATCTTCAGGATCACAATATATAGAGTATAAAACCAGCACAGGCTCTGGACTGTGACTCACGACCCGGGTCTTAATACATGGCTAGAAATTTGGGCTTTGACAAATCCTTTTCCTGGCAAAAAAATCTCAAATCTATTATCCTAGTAGCACCTAAAACATTTGAGGCAGCCTTCTGTAGTGCCCACTCTTCTTCCATCACCTGTGAAAGGCCCCCCATGGATGAACATTTAAGGCAGCTACAAGGTCCAGCTGGGGTGGGTCTTGTCAGGAGTTGCACGGGCAGCTTAACAATCAAATAATTTGTTTTTGTTGGATAGGGTGAAACAAAGGCTTGGTCTCTTATATGTTTGTTCATCAAGCAACTGAAATTGATTGAGCTCTCTGAATACTACTGCACTAGAAATTAATGCTAATTATATCTTTAAAAGGTTAGATATGTTAAATCTGCTTCTACATGTCCTGACAGTCTGAAAAGCAAAAAGTGGGCATGTAGTTGATTCTGAAGATATACTTCACCACTGGCTCATCCCATAGGAACCAAGAAGTTCTTCCTGTTCCATGTCCAAACACAGAGTGCAATAGAGGTGGCTAAAAATACTTCTATCCTGCAGGAACCAGATATTGCTACTGCAATCATTGCAAAATACAGCTATGTGGTTTTTGCTTCTGCAGGATGTGATAAAACATTCTAACTTGCTCACTTTGGGTGCCAAGTTGTGCAAACTCAAGACAAGGGCATTTCGTTTGGGGTTTTTTGGTTTAACTTCACACAAATAGTTCTTAAAGCAGGAGGAACTGACCTCTTCTCTTTGGTCAGCATTCAAATTTCCTGACTGCATTGTTAAACAGAGAGAGCCTGTGTCAGCACACATTCACAGGGTAATTTTGGGTGGAAGAGACATCTTGAGGACACCTGGTCAAGCCACCCTCAGAGCAGGGCCAACTAGATCAGGTTGCTCAGGGCTCTGCAGATATTTCAGTATTTCCAAGGACAGTCCCTCTGGGTTCCTGTTAAAGTGTTTGACCACATCATAGTGAAAATTTTTTCTTTTATCAACATTTGCCTTTCCATGCTAACACCTTGTGCTTGTGGCCTCCTGACCTAGGTATCCTGTGCACCTCTGTGAAAACAAAGTGCCTTGCTCTGTTGCATTTGTAACCTGCCAATAAGTAGTTCAGAACACCTTTAGGACTTCCCTTTCCCCTTCTCTGCCAGGATAAGGCAGTTCTTTGAGCCACTTCTTCTACACCATGTATTCCAGATCCTGAATTATCTTGGTGTCCCTCCACCAAAGTCCCCCCAGCAGGCCTTGTACAGTGTCTTGTCCTGGGGAGCTCAAAACTGGACAGTGTATAGATGTGGACTCAGGTATCAAATGGAGAAACAATCTCTTTTCCTGGCCCATTGCCTACCCTTTTAGGACGCCCTAATATTGTCCTTCTGTGCTGCAAGGGTGCAAAACTGACTCCTGTGCCACTTTCTGTCCAGTCAGACCCTGCCCCAGGGCTTTTCTTGCAAGGAAGGTGATATTTAAGTCCCATGGAAAGACATGCATGCACAAAAAGTTAGACTGCTTGCAGTCATTGTTAGAATCAAAATAAACCCATAAGCAATACCTAATGTCTGTATGATGAGATCAAGGGCAGAAGATCATAGAATCATTTAGGTTGGAAGGCACCTTTAAAGATCACCTTTACAGACAGGGTTCCAACACCCCTGTCATGGACAGGGACACCTTCCACTAGACCAGGTTGCTCAGAGCTCCATCCAACCTGGCCTTGGACACTTCCAGAGAATGGGTTGTCAACAATTTGTTTGGGCAACAAGATGCCAAGCCAAAGCAAAGTGTGGCAACTTGTACACAGCTCTAGATAATTAAATATTATCAAATCTGGGTAAATTTTTCCACCAAATACCTCACACACAAAAGATACAATTCAATTATCTTGTCTTGACCCAGAAATACACTGACTATTATTGCAAAGTCACTTTAGGACAATAACATCAAGACAATTATTCTTCTTAAAACAAAGCAGAAGACATTCTCTATCCCTTACTCAGAAGTGAATCAAAGGCCCAGCTTCTGACACACTCTCCATCTCTGCACATTTTCAAAGTACACACACAGAGCCAAACTTGGATTTAAAAATGAGTCACTCATAACCAGCAGTTCACAGGATTTTCATCTTGAAGCCTTTCAGAAGTATCTTTAAAAAAAGAAAAAGCATTTTATAAAATACTTCAACAGAATTTTTATCTTCGGGCTCCAAGAAAGCATTAGGAGGTAAAAATCTCAATTTTTCTACTGCTACAAATGTCCTCCCCATTTTGAAGAAAAATAAGCTTTCCAGTTACATACAAACCAAAGAATAACTCTAGCTGCTAAATCAAATTTCTGATATATAAGAAAATAATCTTCAAAATGTATCAGAGAAAGCCAAATGAATGCAGTCCTGTTGCAGAGGACTAGAAAAATTCAAGAGCACTGTTGTTTACCTCAGATTACCAATTTTCTTTAGAAAACCAATTTCTCAGTGAGAGTGCAAACTTGTCCATCTACTGAGGTAGATTCAATAACGGTAAATATATATTTTCAAACATCCTGTAATCAATTAAAATTTTGGTGGTTTTTGAGGTTTTTTTTGTACTTTGATGCATGTTACAAAATTATACCTGTGAACCACTTTTGCTCTTCCCTTCTGTTAGCAGCTAACCCTGAGCTGAGTTGCAGGACTGACACCGAAATCTGCCTCCTAATATTTTCCTAATCTAACCTGTTCCAAGATCAGCCTCTCTGCAGATGCACATACACCTGTGCCTATATCTGGTATAAAATACACTCAACCAACCTCTTCCATAAAGAGCATACACCTTCTTAGCTGACAAAATTCTGACTCTTTTTCATTTAGGACTAGGAGTAAGAAGCTTTTCTCTAGACATCCTTCTACTTGTAAACAACATACCTTTAATAAAAAAAAAGCCCTGAAATTTAAAGGCTACTATAAAAAATGTCAACATTTTCACTACCCTTTTGTTTCAAAAGCACAAGTAGCCAGCCCAGACATTTCAGTGCAGCCATTAAATCCGAATGCCTTTTGAGGCAGAATTCTGTGAATGCACTCTGGCTTATAAAAAATGTATTAGATGATAGCTCTGAAAAAGGCTCTGAGGCGTAACATGGTCTATCATGTTGTGCATGCATGAGTTAGCTTTTACAAGATCAGAACCAGAAGCGAAGATGAATGCTATTCATTGTAAGCCCAAAGCTTTGGAAGTTCAGTATTGCAGCGCTCCGGGGTGAGTACTAGAGCTATTCAAAAAAAAAGGGACATTCTTTAAAGAATCGTCCAGCTTTTAAATGTTTGGCACATGTGCCCACCCTCGGTTCTTGATGGCGTGGAGCTGGGGCTGCAGCAGAACAGGCAGAAGGCCACTGCCTGCTGACCACTTCTCCCTGCTCCCCACAGCCCCACTGAGCTGAATTTGATATGAGAAGGTCAGCAGTGTTCTTGTTAGTAGGTTTTAGAAAGTCAAATATCACTTGACAGAAGAAAAGCAATGACTTCACACTGGGTGTAAAGAGGAACAATTCTGGCAAGGACTCATCCACTTACTGTCAAAGAAAATTACATACAATTTACTATTTTGACATTCTGGAGTGTGTTCGACACATTATTAGGATTTGGAGGTCTTAAAGAGAAGCAATTCAAATGAGCATTAAACTAAATGGATTTTCTTTGATGAAATAATGATAAATAATAATACAGATGACTTTGGTTGTTTGCAAAATAGCTTGTTCATAGTCAGCTGCCCACACTATTTTGAAAATATCCCAAAGCTCAGGACAAACCTTTTTTCAGATGCTGGATGGTTTAAGGAGCTAACAATGAGTTTTTATTCTTATTATTCAAACTATTACATGTATTATGTGACAACATACCTGGATAAAATTGCACAGAATCCTGAGAAAATCTACATTTCAAAAATCATCTTTGCATTTTGCTGCTGACTCCAAGTAACACAGGACCACAGCTGACGAAAGCCTCAACGTGGCAGTGTCCCCACAAATGTACCCTCCTCAGACGTCTCCTCTGTGTTTTCCCCTGTGAGCCAATCGCTCCTCTTTGCCACCAAGATGATGTGTCAGCTGTGACTTTCCGAGTAGCTCTGAGTAATGGGATCGGCTAATGTTCGGCACACGGAGAAATTCCATATCATTCTCCTCTCTAAAAATACCACCGGCTGCCGCTAGAGCTACTCAGCAGTGATGAATAACTGAAGGGACAAGCAGGTCTCTAAATTTGCTTCATATCTGACAGCCCTTCATCAGATATGGGTAATGGATCCTACTTACTCCAGACTACTGTATACTGCAAGGCACTTTCCCACCGCGAGAATGTATACACTCGGTATGGGCTTCCTAATGATCGCGATTTTTTTCTTCCCCATTAAGTCGAGCTGATTACACATTAAAAAGCTGTTAGTAAATTTTGAAACGTTACTGATTCAGGTAAAAAAAAGGCATGTTTGGTCTTCAAATGCACCTCCACGCCTCTATCAGAGAAGGTCTCAATTGACTTCTAGGGATTTGCCTCGAGTGTTGCAAGTGTGCACATCTTATAAACGCACGCAGCTAATTATCTTCAATGACTTTAGCAGATTCACTCACTTAATACACGGGTATGTCTTTCCTGGGTATACAGCATTACAGAATTTTATTTCCTGAAGGTCATTTGATGACTTTATGTAATTTTTTTTTGTGTGCTTGTGTGTGTGCATTTTTAATAAGGTCCCATTTCTGAATCAGGAAAAAGAGCATTCAGTGAGACAAAGCATATTTACTGCATATCTAGGGATCTCCAGATTGGCAATTATATCATAATTGTTTTTAAATTCTAAAAAAGGGGGTGGAGTGGGGAGGTAAGAGATAATTAAGTCACATGAACAGGACCCAAATTGCATTTGCTCTCATTTTTGTTGTGAACAATATCAGTTTAATTGAATCATCTGTAATTCTTCTAACTTATTTTTTTTTTTCAGCCTGCAGGAATGCACACAAGACATTATGAGAGGCTGGCTGGGAAATGTCTTGAGAGCAGAGATTGCAAGTATCTATAGGATTTTCAAGAAATCAGCAGACAAGACATGTCCACGTGTGTGCGTGTGTGTGTGAGTGCACAAATGTGCCAGGGAGGGTGGAGAGGAGGGATGGCCTCTGGCAAATTGGTGTCTGTCAGCTAGTAAACCTTGATTTCACTATTAATGTCATGGTTCACCACACAAAAGCTTTCAGCAAGCATCAGCTGTGCTATACACAGACACACACTCATATATATTTGTATATATGTATATATATACACACTGGCTGCCTTCATTCAAGCTGGCCTGTCATATTCAATGCGTCACTGAAACAATGGAATGGGCAGAGTCTCTCCTAACTTGATTAGCAAAGCATTTTTCGGTAATAATTGATTTGACTAACATTAGTTTCTGTGTTTTTAATAAAGAGAAAATCTTCATGATTTAAATGGCTTTGGTTAATGGAAGAGACCCTCACTGATCTGAAATCAAATCATGTTGCTTGCAGTTAACACTACAACTACAGAAAAAGCTAAGGAAATAATAATAGCACCTAATCCATAATATTTCTAGTGCAAAATGAAGGATTCCAGCATATGTGGGGGTTTCATGAACTGAAATGCCATCCTTAAAAATCTGCAGTGCTGAATAAGGGCGGAGTAACTGATGCAATCTACCTGGAGATGTGCAAAGCATTTGACACTGTCCCACACAACATCCTTGTCTCTAAACTGGATTAGATGGATGAGCCACTCAGTGGATAAGGAATGGGCTGGATGGTTGCACTCAGAGTTGCAGTCAATACCTTGACACCTGAATGGGGACCGGCGACGAGTGGCATTTCTCAGCTGTCAGAATTGTGACAACCATCTTGTTTGGTGATACGGATAGTGGATTGAGTGCAGCCTCAGCAACACAGAGCTGTGTGGTGGGACATGCTGGAGGGAAGGGAGAACATCCAGAGGGACCTGGACATGTTGGCCCATGCAAACCTCATGAAGTTCAACAAGGCCAAGTGCAAGGTCCTGCATGTGAGTCGGGCAATCCCAATCTCAGCATGTGCTGGGCAGAGAATGCCCTGGGGAGAAGATGTGGAGGTGTTGGTGTACGAAAAGCTCAACGTGACCTGTCAATGTGCACTCACAGTCCTGAAAGCCGAACGTGTCCTGGGCTGCACTGTAAGGACAAGAACCTACTGGAACAAGTCAAGGAGACCACAAAGATGCTTAGAGGGCTGGAGCACCTCTGCTATGAGAAAGGCTGAGAGAGTTTGGGTTCTTCAGACTAGAGAAGAAAAGGCTCTGGGGGGACCTTAAGGCACCTTCCAGTACTTAAAGGGAGCCCACAGTAAAGCTAGAGAGAGACTTCTGACAAAGGCTTCTAGTGATAGAACAATGGGGTAATGGCTTTAAACTGAAGGAAGTAGGTTTGGATTGGACAACTTGAAGAAATTCTTTACTGTGAGGGTGGTGAGGTACTGGAATATATTGCCCAGACAACCTTTGGGTGCCCCATCCCTGGGGGTGTTCAAGGCCAGGTTGGATGGGGCTTGAATCAGCCTGGTCTAGTGGAAGGTGTCCCTTGGTTGAAACTAGAGCATATTTAAGGTTTCTTTTAACCCAAACCATTCTATGACACTCTTACAGATAGCCATGCATAATTCTCCTTTTACAGACTGAGTAACCTGACCAAGGTAATAACCTAGGTCTGAGGCAAAGAACAGAAATTAATCTGGGTCTGCTGAGTCTCTTAATAGCCCTGTAACCACCAAACACTCTGTCCCTGGATCTTTTCATTGCAACTCATTTAAAGCGCAAGTTTTCGACATTGGGCTGTGGTATTCTTGGTTCCCCAGATAGTAAGCAGCAACCCAGTGAAATCTTAAAAATAAAAAGTGCATTTTGTTCCTTTCCCTTGAAGAACACTAAAGATTATAGGAGTACTTTTACTTCCCTATCTAAAACACTTTTATGAAAATTTTGCTAGTCATTAGATAGTTTTGTTTCTTATTTAGTTCTAAAATATGAGGCCAGATTTTGCCCTCCTTTACACCAAAATGAATTTATAATAATGCAAAGGAGAAGAGGAAATCACTACCAGTTCTGCCAGCCTCACTGCCCAGGTAGGTTAACATTGCTTCTGGCAGTCCTAGAAAAGTGTGCAGAGCCAAAGTCCACACCATAAATAGCTTCTGCGACAAAGGCATTTTGTAAGTGACACCTTTAATGATCTGGCTATTTATAGGTTTCAAACCAGGACAAATGATGGATTCCTTGGCAGCTGCTTATCCTTACCCTTGCTAAGTGTATGGGGAGGGAGGAGGAGGTCTAAGCATATTTTTTCACCTTTAGCTTCTGCTATCAGCTACTGAGCAAGGACTACCTGCTGAGCGGACTGATGGTGAGCAGGATGACATGCAAAGCCTAGGAGCCTGCCAGGAGCACTGACATGTGTACCAACAAGGTGCACTTGGAAAACAACAGATCCTGGAATGGGTTTTCAGTGGTGTTAAGCACACCCAGCCCAAGCTAGAGCCAATGTGCTCAGCTCCCAGTCAGCCATCCAGAAGATGCAGTCAAGTATCAGAAGTGTTCAACATAAACAATCCCAACAAAATCAATTGAGTCTGCTGTATGTCAAATGACCTGCAACACTAGGTTGCTCATTTAGGTGTCTAAATGCAAACCAACAAATGACAGGCTCTTTTGAAGTCAAGTCCTTTGAGTGTCAATCCCCAAACCTTAAAGAAATGATTTGACATCTCTTTAGTTGCAACAAGGGAGCTCAAGATGCAAGGAGTAAGCTCATGAATGCTTCTGCACTCTGAACACCTTGAGGGCTGATTTGTACAGATACTCCAGTCTATCAAACCCCAATGTAAAACTGCTGCCAGAAGACATTCCTCAGCTTTCTACACTAGGAACTATCCAGTTGTTTCATTAGACTGGTCACAGGCTAGAAAAACCTCAAAGGACATCGCTGTAAACATTCCTGAACAAACCTGTAGGATGGACAAAACTGGTTCTCACAGAAGAAATACTGGAGGGAGTAGTAGTTAAAGAACAGCTGCAGAACAGGGCATTAAGTCAGCTCCACTGCAGTCAGAATGAACAAAGGCTTTTTGCTACACTCTAATACACACACATAATATGACTCGCTTTATTAGTCTTTAGAAATCACGACCCTTCTAATATGAGGCAGAGTTGCTCGGTAAGCAACATGGACAAGAGCCCAAAAATCAAACAAGCACGCTTCTATATACTCCAGTAATTTGCCATTTTACTTAGCTTAATGAATTTTACAGTGCCTAGGAGAATAGAAATGATGGGTTATGAACTCGACGATATATCCTCAGATGCCACGTAGAAAGGCAGACATGGAGCACTCGGTACTTTTCTATGCTCATGGACGTGCATAAATATGTATATATACACACAAACACATGTATGTCACATATGTATGTATGTCCATATACATTTACATAAGAAGCTGGGTTCTAAATGATGAAATAAAAGGTCATTAGACATGGTTACAGTACAAGCTTGATCTAAGATATGACAAAGAACCCTCAAATCACTCCCAACCCTGAGTAGCACTGCTCTTTTTAGTGCAGTTTAAATGGAGCTGGTAAGATGATGGTGCTACAGTGAACAGTAACAGTGGACAGGATACACAGAATATCAAAATAAAGTGAAATCAGAAAAGAAGTCAGCCTCAAATATTAACAAGCTACGTTAATATTTGCTTCTGGCTTTTTTCTGTAGGCAGATGAAGATGCTTAATGCTCTTAAATTGTCATCATGCTAAGGTCAGTAGTAGTGTATGAGGTTGTTTGATTATATCATTGTAAAATGCTTCTGAAGTGTGCTGTACCTTTTTTCTTTTTTAATGTCTGGTTTCATTCACCCTTGACCACCTTTGTTCTATTCTAAATCATGACAGAGATGGATTGAGGGAAAATGAAACAAAGTCCAAGACACACCTGCTGCATCAGGTCCTTGAAAAGTATTGAAGGGAATATTTGCAGAGGGCCCTTAACTGCAAAAACCAACAAATACACCAAAGCCCCATATATTCTGTTCCCCCTTGTTCCCCTTTTCTGTCTCTGAAAACAGAAATTGCTTCCTGAAAAAACCTTTTTAATGGTAATGGGGTTCCAAAAATTCATGGGCTTTGCAGACTGCAGACCCCCCAGATCTCACCCAAGGAGAAAGAGAAAGGAGTCAAGTCCAAAGCTGATCACTGGCTACAGAGAGCTTGGGGATTGCACTAGGGCTGAAACAGAAGCCCCTGATATGTTCAGGGAACCAAGGAGGCCAAATTCTGGAAAATGAGAGGGGCAATGTCTAAAACAGGCTACATGTGTGTTCTGAAGCTGCTCCTGTGCTCCTCTAAACAGGGAGACATGCCCTGGCTGGAAGGGCACACTCAAGAGAGATGCTTCGAAGCCTTGGTGGCAAGAGCATGACAGTCACAGCAAGGGACCAGAGGGACAGCAGAGGAGCACTGCTAAGAGCAGGCTGCAGACATGAATGGAAGGGCACTCTGAGAAACCAAAGGGTTTCTTGTCAATTTTCCAGAAACCCAGAAAGCTGGTGCCTGAGAACTCAGCCCTCAAAACTCATCGTGAGAAACGTAAAACAGATTTTTTGAACATAAAATTCAAATTTTAGGGAAAGCTTGCTTTAAACAAATAACCATCAGATCCTGATTGACTTGGACCCACAACAATTAGCTCAGTACTGAACTCACTATGTGTCATAGGCTGCCATCAGCAGATGTATTTTACAGGTGTTTAGTTTTGCTTATTCACATCTAAGCAATTTCATGATTTAAAAATCAAAGCTGATCAACTGAAACAAAAAGTTTGAAAAAGTCCCATTTTTCAAGCTTATCGTAGAAAAATACCTTGTCTTCTAGGAAGCTACTAATGGTATGCATAAATGATTTTCCCATTTCAGGAAAAACGTGAAATCTCAAAGTGCTAAGAATTGCTTCTGATGGTCCAGAAGGCATCCCTTCTCACCCCATAATCATTTGTAACTGTAAAAGCCTTAATGAGTAAAGCACCATAATTTCCAATTTTAACCTTCTTATTCTCTTCCCTGAGGTAAGAATGCAAAAATAACATCAGCTGGCTTCACTCAATGTCTAGAATTGCTGCTTCTCTACATAATGCTCTATTACATTCATGACAATAATAATTCACCATATTCGAGCTAAAAGGTGACCACAGCACCCTCAGAAACCCTAGGAAAATCCACAGTAAGATAAAACTCCACTACAATCAAATATGAGAAGGATCTGTCCAGTAATATTGTACATCCTCACTCTGCTTAATTAAAATGTTCATTACCTATGCTTTTAGAACTTTCAGCATCTCTAGAATGGCTCTGTACAGTATCACCTTGGGTTATAAAGAAGATGAAGGACTGTCATAACTTCAAATATCCCATCAGAGAAACCTCCAGTCGAAAACCAATCCACAAGTAGTCTTTGCATCCAGTGCAGAGAAGAGACAACAACAGCATAAAATGTACCACCAGTGATGGCACTGTCTGGTATTCAGCACACAATTTCACAGGGTGTATAAAACAAAGTTTGAAGCAAAGACAGGTAAAAACAATATTGAATTTGTATTTTCAAATAAAATATTCCTTCTAATTTGATACAGAGAAACAAGTGACATTGGCTGGCTGGCAGTTCCCAGTGGTTTAACCACAGCTTCATTACTAGTATTGGAGTGCAGCATTGTAGGATTAAACTATTTTCAGTGTTATTTAGTCCTGCTATAGAACTTTGCATGCAAATACACTGTCTTAACTGTTATGTTCTTACTGTTGTGATAAACTCTCATTCTTAAAACTTGTTGCAATTTCCTAGTTTGCTCCTGACACTGCTGCCATGTCTCCAGCCTCTAAGTTCATTACTCATTCTTGTGATGTTTCTTCTGCTGGCTAGGATTATCCCAGAGAGTTATTTGGGTATAAGAAAGCAAATGAACTTGAATAAGAGGTCAAAGGCTAAGACTGGCAAAATCTGTCTTGGGTAAATGACATAACTTTACCAAGCCAACTGTTTCTCCACAAAAACACAGCCACAGCATAGACAGAGCCACCTCTTCCCCTCCAGTCTAGCTTAGAACAGGCACACGAGACCCTCTCAGCAGTCAGGGAATCCATTGCTTGGGCTCTGCTTCCTTTCCTTCACTTTCCTTCTATTGAACCTCAAGGTTTGCCAGGCTACAATAAAAACAGCCTGGGTCTGCTCCCTATGATAAGCATAGGGAATCGTGCAGGTATGACCAAACATAAGAAAAATGAACCAGAAGTTACAAATCTGTGGATGATGCTCTGAGAAAGGCAGAAAAATGGTTTGGTTCGGGTTGTGCTTCTCTTTGCTAGAGGAACCCTTCTGTCTCTTTGAAGCAGCCAGCAAATAACTCATGACATGCAAAAGCTTCTGATGGCACTGGAGGAAGAGCTTGACTCTTGGTCCAGCCAAGGTGGCTCAGCTTTGCTTGAGCTCAGCTTTGCTTGAGCCACCTTGGAAGCAAGCACAGAATCCTCTCAGCCTTTCTGACTCAAGCTCAAACTGTTAATTTTAAAAGAGCAGAAGCAAAGAACTTGTTCACAGATGATTTTCAGCTGGAGCCAGCAGAAAAAGGTAAAGGAAAATAAAATGTCAAAACTTTTGATTCATGTCCCTCAGTAAATGTGTTTTGCGGTAATATCACTATTATTTTCAAAAGCCCTGAATTTAACTCTTCCAGCTCCCCCAAACTGACACAAGAAATTATGGTTTTCCTCCTAAAGATTTGTTCTTTAATCACTTTAGTTGCTATTTTCTGCACACTCAGGAATGGTGTTCCCAGCATTGACAGTCAAAGAACAATGTAATTGTTGTTTACAGAATATTGTTTCTCAGCAGAGGAATGGGAAATTTCTGGATTTATAGAATCTGTGTGGATTACAGCATTTTATCTGTCTTCTGACTGATTGGCAAAAGTTTATAATGTCTTGTAGCATTGTGAAAAAACAAATCAAAGAGGGAGGGTGCTTGAATTAACTCCTTATACACCTTGCTTTTAGAAATCATTCATAAAACTGAACACAACATTATCTGAACATAAATACAGCCTCAGTATACTTTGTTGGCAGTGACAGCCAAGATCAATATTGGAGACCAAATGCCAACAGTAAAAGGGTATGTCAGTCAGTATTTCACTGACTAACTGCCCTTATCTGAAGCTCTCATGCTTCACTGGGTGAAAATACAGCCATTGATCTTAGTGTCACAACTCAAATTCTTCATATATCAACTAGTTTCCCTCCCATCCCCCCTTCTCAGCTGAATTTCTAGGCCACTACTTATTTTTATGATCAATATTTCTATCACTCTCACATGAACTACAATTTTATTATATTAACCTTTAAGTACAATTTTTAACATATCTGTTTGGTGTAATGTCACATGTTTTAACTCAACATCTCTTTTACAATTGCCAGAGATACAGATGAAGTTCAGGTTTCTCTAAGCATTTGTGGCAAAACTACTCTGATTAGTAGATAAATCTACCCTGTGCAGTGCCCGAGGAGCTCTCTGTGGCTGTGCAGGTGTGCTTTCAAGGATTCAGCTTCCCTTTCCAGGAATTCACAGCTCAGCTGTAAGAATTTTTCTCTGAAGAGTTTTTCTTAGCAATTGATCTGACTGCTTTACCTTAAAGCATTTAAGTGTTGGAAATTAGCATGACAAAAATCCAGCCATGCAAACAGTCCTAGGTCTGAAGGAGATTGACTGTTCTGCTAAACAATCCCGAGTACTAGGAGAGGGTTTAATGTATGTAGTGTATATGGATCAGGTTTCTGGCTTGCTTTATGGTCTCTGGATTTCACTTTTCCTGTTTGCAAACTGCAAATATGAAGTACAGCCTACTTTGGTTAATTACTTTGGATTTAAAAATCAATGAAACCATATTCCAGAAGTAGTAAATGTAATTGTCTGATTCACATTAAATGCTCTGTGAGATTACTCATTAATAAAGTCATTGAAGTTATATGCTCTGAGATATTTAAATAAAAAAGCATTAGATGGATGATAAAAAATATACAGACATTGTAAAATATATTACTGTCTTAGGGGATAAGTTTTAAACTAAAAAATTGAGTGAAATTATTAAAAACCACAATAAAACTCTCTCCTCTGTTACTGTAACATAACACTTCTCACTAGCTCATTCACTCAATTTAGTGAAAATCACACCAAAGTATTAGTCCTGTCTATCTTGGAACTAATACAGACAGGGTAATTCCTTGATTATTTGATTATCAGAGAGAGAATCCTTGAGCTATGTGGGTTTTACTGCTCCAGAGACCTTTTCAATCTTACTTTAAAAACTACCAGAAAATAAAAACACCAAGCAATGCAAAGACTAAATTTTTTTTAAAAATTATTATTATTTAAAGTTTCAGTGTAGTATGTTAGGACTACAATTTTAATGTAGAAGTTGATGTTTCCCAAAGGAAATCATTCTACCCCAAAATGTTTCATCAATTATTGCGTTGTTCCATCATTATCCAAATTGTCAAAGCAATTTCATTATAAATCCCACAAAAAGTAGCACTAAGGGGTAATGGCAAAATGGCTTCGGTCCCTGTAGGACCATCTCAAGAAAAATAATTTCAGGCAGAGAGGAAACAGTGCTTTGTTCTTGTGCTGTGGGAGGGAAGTTTTTCTTTCTTGGCTACGCCTCCATGACAAAAAATCCCCACAAACGGGGACTGCTTTAGCAAGAAGCAGGGAAAACTGCACACTATACACAAGTTGGCTCATTTAGGGATCCCACAGCAAAGGTTTAATGACAACAGGACTGATTGGAGCTGGATATGTAAAGAGGTTTAATTTCTCAACTGCAGAGAGCTCTCCAAGGGAAGAATGTGGTGGGAGGATGGGAGGGGAAAAGAGCGGGTGCCCACGGGCCGGCGTGCACAGACGGGTAGGATGGAGACGTCTGTTTGTACATAAATAACCTCTCAGTTACAGTCAAAATTTTCCTTTATCTGTCCAAAGTTGTGTATTTAGCATTAGCACACAGACTTCAGAAAGTAAGATGTCTGGGCTACTTTCTCTAATGGAAGATAAAAAGGTGTAAGGTGAGGATTTCCTTCAGAGCAGGGAGAAGTCATGAAAATACTTATTTTTTAAAATTAATTCTGCAAAAGTAAAATATTCATTGCACAGCATCCTTGTACATAGGTCAGGAGAACAAAACATATTAACCTTTTTTATGGTTAGAAACATCTTTTGGGTGAAGGAGTGGCAGAAAAGGTGCAAAGTTAAAAGGAAATTTAAATAAATAAAAGGGTAAGGAGAACTCTACAGATCATGTAGACTCTACATACCCACTCATGCACCAGATAAAATGACCCATCCCTAGACTGCAAACAGTTCAGAAGAAACTTAAAACATGAATATACAAAGAAAATGATCCTGTTTTAACTGATGAACACAAAGAGGCAATAAAGTGGTTGCTGGTTGGGGGAATTTTCATTCTATTTCTGGCTTTTATAAAAGGAAAATCATTTCTCTGTGCCACAACAGAAGAATATGAAAAATTACTACAGAACTGCATAAGGGAATTTTTGAGGCTTACTTAACATTTAATGAAGGGTTTGAGGTTCTTGTGTGAACACCACCACAACAGCAACTAATATTAATTAAAGACCAATTTTTATATGGTTGAAATATGACCTTCATCCAACTATACTTACTATAGTTTATTCCAAAGATATCTACTGCTAAGCTTACAAGTCACTCAAGTTCACGCCCTTAAAATATATTTTTACTAAAATGCACTAATTAAACTTGCCAGATTTTTAGGCCTTTATTACTAGTTATAAATAAAAATTCCTTTTATTTCAAGGTTCCATGCTGCAGAAAGCCTCAGGGTAACATAAAATTTTAAGCAACTGGATCAATGAATACTAGATTCTTAAATGCTTTCTGCAATTATGAAATTTCTGTGCCTTACCAATTCAGTCTCTCTGTCCTTTTGCTGTGCTCATATCCCATGGAGGAGGGACAGGATTTAAACCTCATATTAGGGATAGATAGCACTGTATACTGGATATAAAATACATCATCAGTGTCACATCAGTATATCAGGCTATCTCATCAGCAAATATTAAAAGAAATAGTAAAAATTAAATATGCAAATGGAGTAGTGACATAAATTAATCTGCTTGCCTTTCTTCCCTTTCTAGACAAAAAATACCCAATATGGAAAAAAAGAAAAAAATGCCATATCTGAGAAGAAAACTCTTACATTTGCTTTTCTATCCTGTTGACCATCTTTGGATGCCAGTAGAGGAAACAACAGTGTCTTGGTCATACTGTCCCTGAATCTCCTGTCTCTGCCAAAGGCAGTGCCACCAGAAAGAAACTTTTCTGCCTTCCACCTTACAATACAGACATTTCATTTTGGCACACAGGTACACATTATTAAAAAAAAAAAAGAAACAAAAAGACCAAACCCTTTCTTTTCCCCAATTAAGTACAAGTCCTACGTGCCACTGTGCACACAGACCAACCTCCCTTTGCTTTCAAGTTACTCTTCCTGTTTACAGAGAGAGAACAAGTATGAAATCAAACCCCAGAGTAGGATGTTAGAACCACACTCAATATTTTGCAAATCAATTTCAGAGCAGCTCTTGGTTTTTTGAGTCATTAGGGTTTTCCCCTTACTGTGCTCAACATCTTGGAGCTTGTTATCGACTGCCATAAAGAAAAACACTTAAAAAATTATATATATACACACAGATTGTAGCTATGGGTCCCATAATCAGGGAGCAGGTTCCTTGTTGGTGATAAGGGTTCCTCATGGACCCGGCACCATCCTCTCAGCTGGGCCACTCCCAATCCACCATGATTTCTACATGTCTACAGATGCATTTCCAAATCTCTTCAAAATGTCCACTGCTCTGGAGCAGCTCAAAGCATCAACCTATTGGTGATTTTTCACCATTTACAGCAGCCAAAGAGCACTCTGATGAGTACAGTTTAAATAAGGGATCTCCTGAAAAATTTATATTGAACCAATTGGCACTGTCCATCAAGATACTTCATGTGATCCCTAAAAGCACAGTTTTAAATGAAAAAAGTAATACATGCTGCAATTAGACACCAGCAGGGTGTGACAGGTCACTAACCAAGAGCAGATTGCAGTGAACCAGGGAGAGAAAGGAAAGACAGATTACAAAATATCAATAAAACTAATGTGACTGTCATTGATGGGATTAACTCTCTCAGACCAGAAGCTGAAGCAAAAGGCAAAGCTGATATTGTATTTATTGTCAATTCCCCATCTGTACTTGTCACATGAAATGGTCGTTTTGCCAATCATTTTTTGCTGGAAAAAATATTTTGAAGAACTAAGAAACAATACTTCAAAGGGGAAAAAATCAATTCTGACAGTGGCGAGACAGGCCTCTGTCATGGGTGATAAGAAAAAGGACATTAAAAAAATGTAGATATTTATATCACATGACACAAAGCACTTTTCTACAGATCTGTCTAATTTGAGTTACTTTATTGCACAGTTAAGGTGATGGCATATGTTATCGTTTTTCCCCAAGAGCAGAAAGAGATACTTATATTTCAAATGCTGAAATATTCTATCACAAGGCAGGTTGGAAGGAACTGTATTCAATTTCTATAACCACATTTTCGTGAGCTGGCATTTCATGCACCCTAAGCAAAGGGTGAGCATGCTGAATTTGAAGGATTTCACTTCTCTGGTTACACGATTTCAAATCTGTTTTAAAGAGGAACAAAATGTTGGTGATGACTTTTGCTACTCTCATGCTTATATCTAAGAATGCTGGTATGGTGGAATGTGGAGAATACACTCTATAAATCTATTTATAAATGCAAAGCATGGGGAGGAAAACAGAAATCCTTTAAATTAGTTTGTAACTTGCTTTTTGAGTAACACATATGCAGGGGTTTCAATTGTATTTTCTCTTATTGTTAGTACTTGTGAACACTTGTGGTTCATTGACTGAGCCTCATTACCCCTGGAGATTGTTTGTTCATCTGTTTGTCAGAATTTAATTACTGGAGCACAACCACTGGTATAAGGATGTTCATGCAAATGCCTAATATTTTTCTCTTCTCCATCTAATGTAGGTCAATTTTCTCTCTAAAAAATTGCTCTTAATCAGCTTGTCACTGTGCAGAACAGCACATTTCATATGAGAAGGAGGAGTCTATCAGAGGCACAAATGCTGTTCTGCAGCCATCTCTGAAAATCTATTTCTCAATCAAATAGACAAAGAACTCAGCAACTCCTGGCTTTTTATTCAAGAAGACAAAGTCAACAGCTCTGCTGTACTCTCTGATCACAAACTCTGCTTTCCAGCTGCATTGCTGAAGCAGAACTCCCCTGAAAAATGCAAGGGCAACACTACAGGTGACAGAAGGAAATCACAGCTGACTTCTTGGAGGCAGCAGCAGAGTGCTGTACTGCCCACTTGCCCTTCACCAGTAATCTCTGCCCACAGTACCCCCCAAAAAGACTCCTTACAAATTTAGCTCAGAAGACACTGTGCACATCTCACATATCTCTACAGTCACAAAGATGTAGCTCTGAATGAAGCACCTGCATCTGTATATCCAAACAGACAAGAAAGCAAACCTCACAGCTTCACCTTTTTTTTTTCACCTAGGGAGAAAACCACAGGTTCACATTTCACTGGGCTGCCACCCAGCTTGAGTTATTACCTGTAAAGTACCACAAAAATGAGGGCAAAATAAGTAAGAATCTGCATACCATATTCCAACTACTGGAATAGTTTTAAGGCACAAATTTGGAAAACCTAGACAAAGTATATTTTTTCAACAAATACCTTGAAAAAATTATTCTCAGATAATTTCAAAGCCTTTCTTAATAAGCATGCAACAAAAGTATTGTATTAACTTTTCTCTCTTGAACACCCTCAACTATTGAAACACACTAAATCTTAAAAGAAATCAACCCACAGAAAATTAATGGTATTTCAGTAAGACATAACTATTCTTCTGCCACAGTTCTGACTATTTTCTAGGTAGGAAAATCAATTTTTACCATTTGCTAACAAACATTCAAGCTAAACATAAGAAAGCCACAGAGAGTATTAACACACATCAACAAGTCAAAGTGAACCATTTGATATCCACAGAGAGTGTAGTGTAATTCTGCATTTTCTTTAGCATTTATTGTGGAAACATACCTCTCAAACTGAATCCAAACCAGTGTCTTGCCCCTATTTTACAATCACCATAAATGAGAATGGTCTTATAGTACTGCTATTTTAATGGCACTACTTAGCAGCATTCAAGGATATAGAGTAGGACTCAAGAGGCTGAGAATCCTATTTGAATGCATAATAAAGAAGCATCTGAAGTTTTACTAGGTTTATTAAATTGTTTATGGCTATTTTGATAGTAGCTGTTAAATTAATCGTCCTAAAAAAAATTAAAAGGAGAAAGAAAATAATAGGTAACACTGGCTATTAGTACAATTTTTATATGAGTCTAATAACAATGCTACACTTTATTTTAAAAGCCCTGATTCTTGGAGTCTTATTTATATGGGTATCTTGGCTTTCATTTTCATATAAAACAGCGATTGAATAAAGCTCAGAGTGACATGAATTGTTAAGGTTCAGATATCAATAGGCAACTAAAAAGGATGCAACTATTTAAAAAATTTCTCAGTTTTTAAGCCTCTGAAAATCTTATGACATCTGATTCATGAATTTCAGAGTGGCTACACTGACATCTCCACTTCAAAGCTTTCTTTTTTCACCATATATCTAGACTGCAAAAATTAATTTCCTGAATCTTCTGAGTCATTTCATTTAACAATTTAAGCAGACAAACAATGCAGGCAGCCCTTCCACTGCCCACTGCGGCGAGTCAAATTGTGCAGATAAACAAAATGATTACCAGGGCATGCAGGAGGGAGAGAGTCAAAGAGCTGCCTTTACTGGTTGGTTAAAAACACAATCAAATTAATTGCCAAGTAGCTGTCTGCACTGCCTGGTCTCAGGGCAATTTGGAAATAAAAGGATACCTGGTGCACAGGACATACACACACCTGTATGGGCATGGGAGGAGAAGGAGCAGGAAGAGGTTAGCTCAAGTTTATTTTCCATCCCAGAGCCAGTAAAGCCATAGACCTGCAAAGGTTCATTGCAACAGCACAGATACACCCATCCACTCCTTAAGAGGTTTGGTTTTTTTGTTGTTTTTTTTTTCAGGCTCGTTTGTTTTCTTAATAATTCAACCCACATATTTGTGTTTCTTCCAAAACAAAATGATATAAACTGGAAACATTTTTAAAAATTCTCCTCCACAGCTAATTACTGATGCTGAGGATTAACATTCTGTGGCACTTCAGCTTTAGTTACTTTCCCTAATTAATGTCATATTTGCAAAGATCTATAAAAACACTGTTTAGGTAAATTATGTGCATTCATTAACTATTTAAAGCCTGTGTCTATTTTTTTTAAGTATTTGGAATCTTGAAATTTCTGCAAATAACCTTTAAAGCCTCAAGGGATCTGTAAGGGCTTTAAATAAATGCCAAAATTTCATTAATTGTTCAGACAAAAGGTGCTTCTGTCAGGCATGCTGAGAGCCCTTAAAAAATGCACACATGCATTTATTTCTGAATACTTACATGAGAAATATTTGATCCTTGCGTGCAAAATAAAAACTTCTGTGACAATGTCTAAGAGTCAGCACAGAGTAACAACATCTAAGGTGTTAATAGAATTGTGTGGGTAAGGGTGGTTTCCTTGCTCTGGGTGGGCAGACAAACCATCTCTGATATTCTTTTCCTGCAGCACAGCCCACAAGGTGAAGGCACCTTTTTTGTGTATCTTTGTGTAAACTGTGAAACATGGAGCAGCTTATTTGGTGACAGAGGATTTTCTGAAAGCTGAGACATACAGATACTGCCACTGCAATGGAGTAAGATGGTTTTTTTTTTGAAGACTACCTGCCTATTTACAGCCCTGGTGTGGGCTTGGCTGTTACAGTTTGAGCACTTGTCAGTAAGCCAGCTGAACCACAGGAAACCCTCAGCACTTGTCCTGGCCTGTTCAGCTTAAAATAAATGTTGACATTTCAGTAAATGCTTTTCTTGAGAGGGTTAAAAACCAGCATCACTATGGTCCCCTCAAGGCTAAGGCATCCTTGGGATTTTTATAGCAAATGTATCTTTTTGACCCTGCTTTTTTTCCAAATGCATTTTTACCATTGTGACAAAGTGCTGCAAAGGGAGAAACTGTACTGGGCATGAGGAAGGAGATGACAAACCCCATCCAGGCCAGATGGTGTCAAGCAGGATGGTTTTGAAGGCTGTGATGATGCCTTTGGGTCGTGGAGCCAGACAATGGCCACAGGTGCTGATGCACACATGAGCATTGCAAACCTGTGTGATGGTTGTGTGGGGCATGTGCTCAACCCCACACAAGTCAAATACCAGACTGTACAACAAATGTCTTCTGTTTTTTTAGGTTTTCTGGAGGAAAAACTGTGTGCAGTCCTGACCTCTGCCTGGGACAGGGGATATACACAGATGGAGGAAAGTCACTGTAGACAGGTCCCTCTGCCCTCTCTAACTTCAGCTTCCTTGCAATGGTAAACAAAACCTGTTTGGCAAAGGAGAGGCTGTTTTAAAGACAAAATTTTAGGGCCAAGTTCTCAGTGGAGATAGACTGTAAATCTGACAGTAAATCCACTTGCCCTTCAGCACTACCACCATGAGATTAAACAATATCATAGTCCATCTCCTGGAGATTAGAAATACCTTTTGTGATAACTTGTAAAATCAGCATCATAGCAGGACAGCTGTGGAAACAGGAGTCGTGTCCCCCTCTCTTCTTCCCCTCCAACTTAGTGCAACTCACACTGTTCATCTGAGGCCCCACCACCACAGGTGGTTTCCGTGGGGAAATTCAGCCAGTACAAACCAGTTACAAACCAGTCAACAAAGACAAGCTGCAACCAGTTTCTCCTGCCATCACTAACACCCTATTTTGGCTGCACACCACGCTTTGTCCCACAAGTGCATGCTGCTGTATGTTGTACATTCTGCAAAGCAGGTCCTCAGGGGATTGCAAAAAGCAATGGCAACAAAAGAAAATTCTGGTGAGAAAAATTAATCACATGCATATTTGTTGGACTCAGTCTTACACAGTACAAGCTATAGCTAAAAATAAAAGACAATTAGTGAAAAATATGAATTTATATAAGTGTGCATAATTCAAAAAAAGCATACTCTTAATTTTCAATCTTTGGAATATGTAGAAAATACTCTGTAAAGAATGGGACAATTTAGCACATCATTTACAATCTTAAATGCTTTCTTCAATAGAAACAAAGGACCTGTAATCACACTGAAAGGTATTTTAAAAGATAGCAGAGCTTGTGTCTGACCCAAGAAAGTAGGTAGACCTCCACTGCCTTTTAATCAAAGAGAACTAAATGAGAAAAGATAACTGTAGAAATAAGGGATAGATACAATGAATAGCCTGAAAGATTAAAAGCAGATCGAATTCAGTTATTACTTTTGCAGAAATATCAAAGCTTAATTATGCTGTTTTCACATATCGTTATTTGACTTACTGTGGAATTAAAATGAGCACAATTAATAAATACAAAGTGTTCAGTTAAAACAGAAGCATGGGGAACCTTCCTACAACTGCAGCTAAATTGTTGCAGTGCTTTTTTTGCCCTCCTATATCATTTGTATCTTGAATATATTAGCTTTGAGTTAGGCATAAGGAATTTCATTATTATCAGTCACATTATAAAAGCAGGCTCTGTATAAACATGTTGGATTGCTCTGGCAGATACATCTAAGATAGGCTGCAAAAATTCAAGAGCAGGAACAGCACAGAGCACTCTCCATAAAACATTCCCCTCCTGATCACCATTTAATGACAGTGTCTACTTGTTTTCCTTCTCAATTTCTTTCCATCTTCCATCTCTTCTACTAAAACCCTCAGTGCAACACATGGCTGTGATGATTTCGGTGGCACATTACTTGGCTGGGACCCATTTCTAAGTACTCAGCACTCCAAGGGACAGCCTGGTCATGCCCAGGAGTTGATTTTCACCTGCTTTAACAAACTGACACCATCATCACAGCATCACACCACCTTCACAGCACTATAAATAATGAACTGCGCAGAAACGATCACTCTAATCTCCTCCTTACACTCTCTCCATCCACTGGAAAAAGCAAACATCACACCTGACTGCTAAGCAAGACAGTTACAAACCAAAACCAGCATTTAAAAATATCAAAAAATTCAATTTTACTACAGTCACTTGAAACACATAAGATCCAAAGGCATCTTCCAGTACTATAATGGCTGTTTTATTTAAAATCATTGAGAGGTCAATCTGACAACTGCAAATATACTTTTGTTTTTCAAAATTACTCACAGAGAGGCAGGGGGGCAGGGGGAAAGATTGAGGAAGAGAAAAAAGTGAAACCAACTCTACCTAAACTCCTTGCAAATCTCTAAATACATTTTCCTCTGCTCTACTTTCAAAAATCCCATTCTACTTTCTACATTACAACAATAGTCTCTTCTTGCCATTAATATTGTGTTCAGTGAAATGCTAATATTTTTCAGTTCACTGTCAGAGAGAACTAAATCTACAGCAAGCTAATCTGCCATAAAGTCATGTTTTATACACATGACTACAAATTGAGTTTTACACTCCATGGAAAGCAATCTTCCATCTTTAAGGGTATCATGAGACAGAGAATTAGATCTATTCTTCTGGCATTACTAAATCATAAGATGAAATATAATTTGACGTGCAAATGATATTGTAAACCCAAGGCAATGAAGCACTGAGAATATTTTTAGTACTAAACTTACTTGTTTGCTCAGTATTAAGAGTATTTTTGAGAAAATTAGCCTCCATTTGTAATGGAAACAGCATTATATAAACTTTTTTTTCCATAACACAGGTCCTAGTCTAGAGACTGAGAGCCTGTATAAATTTATTTCTAAGTTTGGCATCTGAGTTTAAACATGTGTTTCTCATCCTTTAAGGTCCTGAGATGTGAGCACTGGGAGTCTGTTACAACTACAACTTCTATTTCAGATACTCAGGGTAACATGTTTTGAATCTGGATGTATTTAGAGCTGCTTTCACTTGTCAAGTTTCCAAACAACTTAAAAATAACCAGCTAATGTATTTTTTGGTTTACATTGGGAACAGGGTTTTGGTCACTTAATACCACTGAAGACAGCATGGGAACACTGACAAAATGCTTATGGAGATGATTTTTCAGGTAAAAGGAAATATCACTGGAAGGACTGTTAAGTGCTGCCTCCCTACAATAGTAGATGTTATCTTGAAAGATGGAAATGATCCCTCCAGAAGCAATCTTGCCACTTACTCAGTTGTATTTATAACTCCATTTCAGCAAGGTCTGGAGGGAGACCAGTTTCTCCTTGTAACCCTTTGGGTACCTGAACTCAAAATGCCTTAATACAGTGCTGTCCTCTCCATCATCAGTCAAAAAGATGCCAAGATGTCCCAATATTCATATTCTGGCCTTGCTTAACTCTATTCTTTGCCAGTTTAAGCCCATTAATCCTAGTTTAAACCAGAAGGCTCAGTATCCCCTTTTGTACCACTATATCTGCATAACAAAGAAAGTCAAGAAAAGGCTTTCTAATGCTTTTTCAAGATTAAAAAAAAAAAAAAGACAATAGTATCAGACTAAGACTGTTTGAACAACACAAATGTTGTCCTTGAGGAATCATGTTAAACATAGTTACTGGTTACTTGTGGTGTTCATTCCTTTTCAACCCAGACAAGGGGCAAGTTACATCAAGTCCACCTCCTATTCTACTGTGTTGACCTTCTTGCCTGTTGGTGTTCTCTTCCATACTTCCAGAAGAAGCAAGTGGTCAACAAGTGTCAATTCTCACCTGAAAAAGTGGCCTCTTGCATTAACTTCTAAAGAAACAACCCCTATATTTTGCTGATCTCCTTCAACAAAAGACAAAGACTCCCACTTTTGGAGGTGATTGCAAGTGGAGTGGCACAACCTGAACTGCAAAGCTCCAGCTGCCCTCCAGCACTGACTCCTGGCCCTTTGGGGAAATCAGCCAGGCAGGACAGTGGAAGGAGAATCATTATAAGTGACTCCACATCACTTTGCATCCATTGCTTCACTTTGCATCCATTGCTATGTTAATTTGTGTACAGAATAGGAAATTATGGCCAATGTCAAACACTGCATTTAGCTTGCTGCACATATTGACATTGATGGAATTGTATCACATGGCATCCACATCACCAAACACATTACTTTTCATGGAGAAATGAATGAGAAAATATTGCTAATTGAGACACAGGAGCACCTTATGGCAGATTAAACACTTGGTACAAACAACTCTTTGATGTTTATATAAAGTATTTTTCCAAGAATAAACAAGATCATTCTTTCACCAAGAGCAACACTTTGAACTTAAAATAATTCCTTTCATCAGAAGACTGTGGAACCTTTTACAAAGATGGTGGAGCATTATAAGTATAGTTTTATACAGGGAGAAACTGAGGCCAAGAGAGATTAAGGGAGTTATTTGAATTTTTCTCAGACAGTTAAGAATACAACCCATTTAGCCAGATTCAAAAGTGTATTTCAAACGAGACTGTGCTGATATAAAAAAGGAAAAATTCAAGCCAAAATGCACTTCTCTTTGACGCTCTCTTAGAAAGTTCTTTGCAGAAGTCTGAAGAAAGAAATGTCTAAACACAAAAGTCAAATATACAGGATCCTCTGTCCACTTAAACTTAGATGATTGTGAACGTTTTCACTTTTTTTTCCCCTCCACTTTTTAAAACTTCTTAGAGGCAAGACCCATTCTTCACCTCTTTGCCAGAAGTTATTTTGCCTGTGGATATGATTAACACATATTTATTTAGGAACAGAGACACAACATGCAGTGTAGGCTATTAAAAGACTGTGATATTTTATAGATGGGTATTATGCATTCACATGCAAAACAATTACAAAAATAGAATTGCTCAAACAATGTGTACAGCAGAAAAAAGAAACAGATCCAAATTTCAGGTTGTTCTTCTTTCAGCTCTGACGGATGATGCATATGTTCTCTTTTCCAATAAATTTTAAGGAAATGAATCCTGAGTATTTGATACAAAGGGTGGAGGAGGAACAGTGAACAAGAAGAAGAAATACGCCCTAAAGCTGTTCAGTTGTTACTCTGTAAAATCCTTTCCACTCACAGAAAACTGCTATTTTGGTGCTCCAGGTCACAGAACAAAATCCTGGGGTTTTGAGAGCATTTGGACACATGGAGGGAGGGAGGGAGAAGAAAGGTGGCCAAATGGGTATGTGGGCAAAGATGAGGGCAATCAAATCTCATGCTTTATACTGTGTAAGAGCAAGGCTCAGATGTGAATAGAGCTTTACCCTTCTGAAACTTCAATCAGCAGAACCTACTCTTAAGCATCAGGTTAAGGTCACTACAATTACAAAGATATAAAAAATACTGCTCCTCTTCTGGAAAAAAAAATCTTTTATTTTCCTCCTCACTTGCTTATTCTTTATCCTTTAAAACTGATTGCATTTAAACCATAATATTTTGCATATTTTTTTCAAAATTTAATATGTCTCCTATATTTTCTGTTTGAACAATCAGTTTTAAGGTAATCAAGGCATCTGTGAGCTGAAGCACAGCCTGCAACTCTGCGTGTAGAGCACCTCTGCTATTCTTACTGAAAGGATCATACACAGTCTTACTCTAAATATGATGTTTTTCACAGATCTCTTATGCTGGCAAATTTCAGTTGTATTTGAGAAAAGTTGGTAAACAGGTGAAGACCGTGTCAAATCAGAACGAGGGTTTTCTTTGATAACTCTGGTTTCAAAGGAAGGCTTTGGGAAGATACAAGAAACAGAAGGAATCAGCAGTCTAAACTATAAATATTAAATTGTTTGGAATTCAGGGTATTTCTTAGCTGCTTCTATTTTCCCCTGTCTACATTCCTTAAGGAGCATGCATAAAGGTTGAAGCTGCAGACTGCTCTATCTCCCAGGCCAAAATTCTCAGCAAGGAAATCCCATCTACTTCAGGCTATAAATAAATTAATTAATTTCTTGATTCACATAGAGACATCATAAAGTAAAGGGAACCCCCTCCCCCGCTACAAACCCAAACCCCATCTTCTCACAACAGTCACTGCTCTACTTATTTCAGTCCAGTTCATTGTTATTCATACCCATCCTTTTTCTATAAATATTTGTCTTGCATTTGTCAAGACTTATATTTAAAAAATGAAATTCTATTTGGGGTTTTACAGTATGGGAGGCTATTACATATACATTATCCTTATGTGCACGATTGGGGAGAATAGATGATTTGTGAAGTTATCTATTATGGGGAATAATCAAGATTAATGAGCCCTATGGCACTTGCTGAATGCCTCCAGAGATTTATTACTCAGGTTGTTCGTTTTTCTTGTTATGTTGGTGCTGTCAAGAGTCCTATAACAAATGCAAACACAGACGTGTATTAATTGCAAATGTGAAACAAGGCTACTGTGATGTTGCTAAATACTCACAGCTCTGCTGTTTGTACAGAATCTCCACTGGCTGTAGGATTTCTTATCTGCCAGGTTTCTGATTAACTTTCCATTATGGTATAAAGTACAATATTTTTAAACACCTAAAAAGATAAAGTGGGAGGGGATTAAATAGGAGAGGGAATTCTATTTCCATCTTGCACTTAATAATGCAAACTTCGGGCAGAACTGAGTGACAGAGGCCTGGGCTTTTCCTGAAAGGCTCTGCAGACAACTCTGGAAGACCTGATCTTATCATAGGTACCTTTCAATACAAGACTCTTCAAACTCAAGGTATTGTGGCAAAAAATAACTTCCTTGAGAAGCACGTGAGCTCTGTCTAAAGATGCTGTTACAGCATGCATCTATCAAGATATTAATGCTGCTTTCTTCTGCTGACATTCCTGTTTTTCTATGGAGGTGTCAGCTGCCAGAAAACTCCCTAGTATCAACAGGAAGACCACTGTGACCCCTGAGCCTATTAAGATATTTAGTAAAAACTCAGTGTGCCCCAGGAAATTTAAGTAGATGCACTCCTCTGAATATAAAAACGCTCAAGAGTTGCTCCTTGTTTATTTTAAACAATCTTTTTCCTGTACTGTATCTCCTCATCAGTGCCATGGAACTGCACAGTCATCAGGAGTTGCCATGCTTAACAGACCCCATCCATCCTAGATGGACAAAATTACAATATTTCAAAAAATAAATTTAGAAAAGAAAGGCCATTGTAAAAAAAAAAACACAATAAAAGAGAAGGATCAACTCTACCTTAAATATTCCCAGCACTGCATTTAAGTTCAGACAACACAACACAGACTTAAATGAATGACAAAGCAGCTCATGAATGCTGAGGAAGTAACAGCATGTGTATCCCAGTGTCACAACATCCGTAGCTTTACTCCCAGAGGAAGCAGTCGCTCTGCCAGATTTCTTCTTCATCAACACGGATGTGGACAGACACCTTATCCCTTCCACCTCCTCCCACTGGATTTACACAAGGGCCAGTTCCCAACTGCAGAAATTCACAGGTCTCCCCTGTGCTCTCTGGTGTGAGTTCAAAGCAGAAGGTGTAGAATTTTCATGTTTATGCATTCATATATAAAAACACGTTTCTACCTCCCAGGAAGATGTTTTTCTTATTCACCCCGCTGGCATCAACACAGAATGTGTGGGATGATGCTAATAACTCAGCACTATTAATGTACAGGAGGATAAAATAATGTAGCAGCAAACAGTGATATCATGAAAATATATCTAGTTGTCTCTCAAAATAGCCCAGTATATAAGGACCTAAAAAAACCTACCAAATTCTTCCCTAGTGGAAAAGAAATTCAACAAAATCTATTTAAAATAAATGTGTAAGTGCTACTTCAGGCTTGGAAGTCACCATGTTTCAGTTTGAAAACATCTGGGAGAGGCTACAGGAAGAAAAGAATAAGATCTTTGAACACTCACTATTATTTTATTTATTGTCACTTACACATTTTTTCTGGGTTTTGTGGAATCAAGCTCCTAGGCTAGGTCAACATTCATTTTGGTGTAGTAAAGCTGTTCACATGCTTTTACACAGCTCGTGCTGTAATTTAAACAGCTGTTAAAAAAAGATTTAGTCCTCTTTTTTAGTCATATCTTAAGTTAAAATGCATCACAGTCTAGCTACTAAGCATTGCTCCAAGAAGAGAAACCCTCTGTCTATCCCTTGGAGAATAATTTGCCATAAAATCTCAAATCCTCCTCTTTCTGTACTCCCTACTCCTTACTTTCATGACCCTCCAGATTCAGAAGGCAAATGTTGTTGGTGAAGAGGTTGTTATGCTTTTGTGAAACCTGCAGGGGTGCTTTGGATGCAGCACAAGATGCATTAGCAGTAGACACAAATACCTAAAAATGAGAAATGTAGAAAATCCTTTAAAAGGACTGGAAAGGATATCTTTTCATTAAAGTACTAGTTTTAATTCAGATCAGAATCAGAGGTTTGTTTAATTTAGGTCTGAATTTGGTACCTAAGTAATTTGCCATTCTGGGGGACCAGGGTCTTGTAAGATTTAGAAATGCAAATCAGAGAGTCAGCCCTGATTTGTAATCTGCTTTCATTTCTCTTTTAAGATTATGAAAAAAATGCAAAAGCCTAGTGATAGACAACAAGGAAATACTAGCATAGTCCCACATTATTTTTTTTTCAAAAATTAGCTGAAATAGATGTGCATTTATTGGCAGATTAAAAACAAACAAAACAAAACACAAAAGAACCAAACAACAAGCAAACCCCATGTTATTAAATAGCTCAAGAACACCAGTGCAGTTCTTTGCCTTTGGGTGCTACTCTGTCTTAGTGAAACAAGTTTTTGTGTACTTGCTGCCCAGACTGATAGGTACTGTCTGAACAGCAATTTCCCCATCTCCTTAAGTGTTAACCATTTGCAACAGTAATTTGTATAACTTCAGGCAGTAAGTTAACATGAGACAGCTCTTGCAGAGAAAATTCAGAAATATGCAAAAATGGAGACAGCCATTCCTGCTTTCGTGCACCCAGTGTTAGCAAGCCAGGGGAAATCCTGTTCTATCTGTTTGGAAAACCAGGAGCAGAACAAGCCTCACTGCATGTATTAGCAGGCTGCCAGTGGACTGTGGATGCCCAAAGGACTAAGACAGTGACAGGCAGATTCTGTCATCAGCCAGGCAAGATGTTATGCAGTGCACATTGGATTCCCTGAGTCAAAGATGAAGAAGGGGCAGAATCATTCCTTAAATTCACACACATTGCCAACTGGCAGAAATGAGATCGCTTCTCTTTAAAGCATCTTCTTTCAAAGACTTCTCAAAGTGTGAACAGCTCCAGACCAACCTTCACTGATAGTTGTTATGGGAATATCTACCAATTTGAGATCTTGTCCCTGTCTTCTCCATATCCTCCCATAAACACCTGGAGGTTCCTCTGAAGCCTTCTCTCCAGGCTGAGCAAGACCAAGTCCCTTGCATGGCACGACAGGAAGACAAGAAGCAACATACTCAAGTTAAAAGGAGAGTATCCTACTGAATAGAAGTAAATACATTTTCCCCATGAGGACAGCCAGCCTTTGGAACAGGCTGCCCAGAGACACCGTGCAGTCTCCATCTGGGGAGGTTTTTAAGACGCACGCTGAGAAATATGGTCTGATTTCACAGCTGACCCAGCTCTGAGCTGGTTGGACTGAACCTCTGAGGAGGTTGGACTGAAGATCTCCTGAGGGACCTTCAAACCTCAGCTACCATGTGATCCTACTACTACTACCAACAGCAGGAGCAATACCTTATGGAAATGAGAAATGACAAGAGAAAGCCATCAGATCATGGGGGAAAGAAACTGAAATATCAGAGAGCATGGAACAAGTGCATTCTTATTCCAGGGGCAGCATAACCATATCTTGTGCACTCCAGCAGCAGCCTGGTCTTATGTGACAGGATAGAAGGCATCAAAGTTTTTTAGTGTTAATAAATGATATGGTACTTACTAAAAAAGAACAATTGTCTTGCAGAGGGTAAAGATCACCAGATCATCTCAGATTTCATTCAAAATTTCTGTCCCATTTTGCTACAAATGGCGATTTGTAGCAATTAGGGATTGAGATTTTTTGTTTTCTGAAAATGCCATACTAGATGTAGGAATGAGTGATGGATATTTTACAGTGCCTGATAACCTAGGTATCCTAAGAAGATACAAGATTTCTCTGCACCTAGAAACAGAGGAGAAGCCTCAAGGTAGGTTACATCAAATTGCAAACTCGGCTCATACTTTATATATGGTAAAGTTATTCTGGAAGAGCTGATATTACATATGCATGACAAAACCATAAAAGAGAAAACTAAAACAAGGTAACATACATTTAAAGGGAAAAGTTCTTCCACAGCAGCACCCTCCACTCTTTAAGATATACAATTAAATATGCAGTTATAAAAGTAGGAGTCATTCTGAACATCACATCACAGTGGTTGAAGCTACAGAAATCTTTTAGCAGCCCCCAAGGATGTGCAGTTAGAGTAATTTCATATTCAGTGTAGCATCTGTGAACACCGATGAGGTCAAATTTTTGCAGACCCTTTAGTTCTGCTTCCACAGGAGAAGCTACTGCAGACAGAGAAAGGAAAACCCCACAAGTGAATGCTAAATGTGTGCTTTGGAACCACTTCCCGTTCAAATGACTTGCAAGACAGAGACTAAATTATAAACAGCTTGAGACAACAGATTCTAACTTGTAGCGGTTGGCCAGTTTGATTCCCAGGTTCAACTCCACATTTTAAACCCCTTAAAAACCAGATAAGCTGATCAGACACCACCAGAGTATCTTTACTCTGATGTGCTTCAAAGTCCACGGACCATCAGTGAATATCTCAAACTTCTGAACCATCTCCAAGCTACATAAGTCAGAGTAAAAAAGAAATATTTTTTTTATATCCTCAATGAGGTTTTCCCAAAATCTAATCACTGTGTTGCTCTCAATCATTTTAACTATGTCAATGTTTTCACTACAATTCAAACCTTATGATGGGGTCACAGCTGGCAAGACAGACCAAGGAAAACATGAACCTTGTGGCACTGGAAGTGCAAAAGGCTCATACATGCCAGAAGGGAGCTTTGTGTGATTACAGAGAAAGGCAAATGGATGACAAGAAGATGTGGCTTATTCAGCCAGGTTTCATTTCATGAAAAAGCTTGGAAATTCAGAAATTTTATAACGTTTGTTACAATGTTTGTAAGAACATTTCTGCAGGCTGCCTGACTGCTGTCTCTTACTCTTTAACAATGCATAACAAAGCTGTATTTAATATATATGTATTTTTCAATCGAGAAATTGATGCAATTATCAGAAGCGAGTAACTAGAAATAAAGAATAGCAAGCCAGCAGATGCACAGAGCCCTGACTGCTTGCAAGTATTCAAATTGTAAACACACGGTCTCTCCACCTTTGCTGTGCACATTAAAATGGATATTTCCAAGACAGACTGAAAATATTCAACTCCTTTCCTGAGATACCTAAAAACACCACCTAAAAGCACCACTGCACAAAGAAATAAGGCTTATAAGCCATCTAATGTTAATTTATTTTTCAGTGCTGTGCTTTTCATTCTGTGTATGTCCACACCTGTGCTGTACTTTCAGACTGTGTATTGCAGTTTTCAGAGCAAGCACCACCCTGATGAGAATATACCACCTTGCCTTTTAACTTTGCCTTCTTTCTCCAGGCATTCTGAAGCCAGAAGCAGTAAGGATCACGATTCCACTGCAAGACACAGCCCATGTTTCACATGGGAAAATTCAGGAACTAATGCTCAGATGGGTTTCACTGAGCTGCAGAAGCCTCAGTAAATACCACATTAGTAACCCAGACACTTCCCCTTCCTTCTACAGTCAATAACAAGAAACAAGGGGACCAGACATCCCTGCCAAAGATTTTTAGGTAAATGGACTTCTCTTTCAGGTTCTGTGAGGTGTGGAGAGTATTAACCCTGTTTTACATACTTTCTGCACAGAAATGCCTCTAGGGAGAGTGGTAGCATCAACCAGACACTTCAACCCACCTAAACATCTGACTTAGTCCCTGCAGGACTTTCCTCACTGCCATGCAGTAGGACAAAAAAAGTTTTAAATCTGTAAACACACCCTATTAGAGAAAAAGTGCCAGGTCACCAGAAGATAAAGGAATAAAAGCAAGACTCAACTCCCAGACTCCACTTTCAAATGCCAGATCATGTATTTTTTAAATCCTCTTTAGCTTCTATATTCATCTTCATGCCAAATGGTACAGTCTGACTGACACTGACCTTTCATGTATAGGAAGCTACACAGAGAGAAATGATGTGGTCATTAAATTCCCAGTTTCTAAAATTTTGGCTGGAATTAAGATCCAATATTAAGTCAGTTAAATAAGATTGTCAAAAAGAATGAAAAACTGACTAATATATATTAAATATCTGG
>VXBC01006153.1:5026-17967 GCA_013399945.1 Ploceus nigricollis
CTCCTCAGCCCAAATCCTGATGGAGGGACCCCCCCAAACCTCCCCCAAACTCCCCCACCCCAAAGGCCCCAGGCCCTGCAGGCCTGGCCATTGGAAAACCCTCCTGAAATACAGAATTTCCACAGTCAAAGTGAGATTTGGCAATGAAATTCCAGCCCCTGCCAACTGAGGATGTTTGGATTCAGCTTTTCCACTAAAAATGTCATTTATCCAACTGAAGTGGCTGTAGGGAAGGGCTGGAGCTGACAGCTCCCCCTCCCCAGTAGCTGCTGCAGGGAGAGCAGAGGCAGCTCTGCAGCTCACAGGTGCTTCAGTGCCCCATTCCCCATTTCCAGAGCAGAAAGTTCCATCTGAAGGATGGAATTTTATCAGTTTTATTTCATTTAAATGAACTCTGTGACTGTTCAGGAAGGAAAAAAGGTGAAATTTCAAAATGGAAATCAAACAGAGCAATATTATCAAAATGTGGGGTTGGGGTTGGTGGGAGCTGGGCTCAGCTGCCTCCTGAGCTGGGTTTTGGGCTCAGTTTTATCTAAAATAGCTCAGCTTGGATGAACTTTAGCAAATACCAGCAGCCTGGGGATGCCAGAGGTGAAAAACCAGGTGAAAGAACTCCCCCTGGCCTTCAGCTTCAGCTGTGCCTGAGCTCCCCCAGCCCTCCTTGTCCTGCCAGGGGTGTCCCAGGGCCACCTTCCCACCCCCAGATCTCCAAATGCCTGCTTTGGCACAGGCTCCAGCCCAGGTGATTGATGTTTATGAATGAAATGGATTTGTTAGTTATGACAGGATTTAATTCTGTTCCAAGTACTGACCCTCAGGAGTTTGCTGCTCAGACCCTCCCAGCTGCCTGTGCTGGATCCCTCCCCTCACTCCTCCAGGGAAAAGCCAGGAGGCAGCTGAAGTTTTCAGGGAGGTTAAGGTTTCAAAGCCAGTCCTGGGTTGTTGTTACTGTCTCCTCACGGTCTGCAGGGATTGCTCGCTCAGAAACCCCTGGGTTGGTGGGGCTGTCTCAGGCTGTCACCCCCACTCCCATCCCCATCCCTGCACCCCCAGGTGCTGCCCGGGGTCATCCTGGTGTAATAAACGCCAATCACTTGTTTTTAAAAATTTATAAAAGTTTAATAAAAATAAAATGGTTATAAAAATAATAATACAAGTAATANATACATAATATATATAGTATTCATTTTAGTATTTGCAAAAACCCAATCTTTTAATCTGCATTTTTCACACATAACTCCCAGCTGGAGCTCACCTGCTCCGTGTGCTGAATGTGAGCCTGCCAGAGGAGCTGGGTGAGCCACAGGGCCTCTGCCCCCTCCAGTCTCCTCCCTCTGGTAAATCCCATCCCTAGGGAAGAGGACAGGAGTAAGGTCAGGGGAAAAATGCAGTTCCCAAAACCTCTTTAGCCCCGAGCAGGCTCTGGGCCCTGCCCAAGGCAAAGGTCTCTCTTTGCTTCACCACCCTCGGCTGATTTATCACTTCTGCTCTCGAGCCCTCCTGCTCATTCCTTTCCCATTTCTGGGTGCGCCCCACGCTCTGGCTGTACTGGTTTGTACTGGGCACAGAGGATGATCCCAGCACTGGCAGTACTCGTGTCCAAACACACATTTTGCTGAGCAAGGAGCAGTAACAGGAAATCCCAGGAAAGCTCCCTGGAGAGGCAAGGGCAGGATGAACTGAGCAGGACTGGCTGCCCCTTATCGAGGCCTTTCAGGACTTCAAGGGCTTAAAAAAAGCCATGGAAAAGTGACTTGTCCATGGGCAGAGACGGAAAGAACAAGGTGGGGGGGATGGGTTTAGATGGAAAGAGGGGAGATTTAGGTTGGATCTTGGGAAGGAATTCCTCCCTGTGGGGGTGGGGAAGGGCTGGGATCGAATTCCCAGAGCAGCTGTGGCTGCCCCTGGATCCCTGGAATGTGCCAGGCCAGGTTGGACAGGGCTTGGAGCACCTTGGGGTAGTGGGAGGTGCCCCTGCCCATGGCAGGGGTGGCACTGGATCCTTAAAGCCCCTTCCCACCCAAACCAGGCAGGGATCCCATGATTTGTAGCCTTAAGGAACTGCAAGCTCCCAAGGAACTGGTGACATCCCAGCACTGATTTCCAGCCCCAAAGTTGCACAAGCCCTCATGGAGAGCTATTCCAGCTGTCCCAGGAAAAGCTTTCTGTGCCACTTTCCCCTCAGCTTGGCTCCAAGATCAATTTGGAATTCTTCCTTCCATTTCCCAGGTCAGCACCACGTGTTGCTGTTATCCCCAGCAGCACTTCTGCACCCGGAGTGGCAGAGGGAAATAAATCAGAGCTCCTGATGGTTTGTCCTCTGCAATTATTGCAGGAACAGCTCCCCAGGGAGTCAGTGCACAATGGGATCTCAAAGAGAAGAGGAACCCCATTGTCCCGGAAAACACCCCAGGGAGGAGGGGATTGAGGGGATTTCAGTGTCCATGTGGAAAGGTTCCAGTCCCTTCCCTGTGACAGACCCACGGTGTCCCCACTCCCGAGGGATAAATGGGGAGGCAGGAGATGCTGCACGGATATTTGGGAGTAGCCACAGGGAAAATAAACGGTCCTGCTTTTGGTGGGAGGATTGAGGGGGAGTTCTGGAGGGTGATCCATGACCTGGCAGATTCCCAGCTCTGATTCCCCCTTATCTGGAGCCTCCTGACTCCCATCAGCTCCTGGCACCAGGGAATTGATGGTGGCAAAGGGAAGAAGGAAGATGGGAACGTGTTCATTCCCAGATTTTACAACTGGTACAGGAACATGGGGGCAAATCCTCCCTTCATTCCCAGATTTTACAGCTGGGCATGGGAACAAATCCTTCCTTAGAGCATTTTGTTCCCAAAATTAAGGACTAAATTTAAAAAACACACATGGAGAAGTTGCTAAAACCCTCAAGTTCCTGCAGGAGGGAACTGCCCAAAAGCAGGGAGCAGGAAGGGTTTGATGGGAGCATTTCCAGTCAAGCTTTCTCAATTCTCCAGGGAGCTTTTACACCTCCAGGGAAATTGTTGCTGCAGGCCCCCAGCTGGGTAATAATTAGCAATGACTCTATGATTCAGAAGGCTGATCAACTGCTTTATTATCTCATCTTATATGATATTTTATTATACTTATATTACACTATATTACAGTAGCAAGAGCTCTCACTAACAGCTCCTAACTACAAAACCCCTGACTCTCTTCTCAGAGTCCAGACACAGCTGTGGATCCAATAGCTCAGAGAATCCAAACACCATCACCAGAATCCAACCCAGCAATCACCTTGGGTGAACAATCTCCAAACACATTCCACATGGGCACAACAACGAGCAGAGATAAGAATTGTTTTGATTCTCTTCTCTGCTTCTCTCAGGAAAAAACCTGAGAAAGTCTGTGCCTGCTCTCTGTGGCCAGAGAGCTGCTGCCACAGGAAATTGTTTTAAAATATCAACTCCAGAGAGGAAATAGCCTTGGGAAGGGAAAACTCGTGGAGAATCATCCAGCCCATTACCCACGGCTCAGGGAAGCTCCGTGTGCTCATCCAGCCACATCCAAGGGCTGGAAAAGGAGGAGAGAGGGAGAGAGAGGAATTCTGAATATAAATGTACCAAATATTTTGGGGGGAAATACAGAGAGGAAACAAAAGAGACCAGGAAATGTCATCCTTGTGCCACCTGGAGCAAACCCCTTTTCCTCAGAGGGGGAAGAGAATGGATTCAAACATCCCCAGGAACACTCAGGATATTCCTTCAGGGAATGTCTCTCCAGGAAAACAAATCCTGACAAGATCTTTGTGCCAAGGCAGAGCCAGTCCAAACATCCCTCCTGGAAGGAGGAACCTTTTCCTGCTGCAGTTTCATTCCTCCAGGGCTTTTTCCACCCAGGAGCTCCCCTCCTTTTGCCTTCTCCTGGGATTCCATTAAAGAAAAAAACAGGGATTTGGAATAATAAAAATATTCCTTGTCAGCCATCAGAGGAGCCAAAGGCTGGAGAATCCAGGGAAGCATTAAAGGAAAGGGTAAAAAAGGGCAGATTTTGGTGTGGTGTTGGGAGGGAATTCCTCCCTGGGAGAGGGGGAGGGGTTATTCCATTGGTGGCCCTGGATCCCTGGCAGTGCCCAAGGCCAGGCTGGACAGGGAGTACCCTGGGACAGGGGAAGGTGTCCCTGCCATGGCAGGGGTGGCACTGGGGGGGCTTTGAGGTCTCTTCCCACCCAAACCACTCCATGATTCCATGAAAGTCCTGAAGAGTGGAATGGGAGAGGGAACAGCTCCCAGGGGCTGGGTCCTGGCAGGAGAGAGGCCAGGACTGACCTGAGCCAGGTCCTGAATGTTGTCCCAGCCTGGGCCTGGAATCCTGCTGCTGTACCTGGGGAAATTGAGGCAATCTGAGGGTTCATTTCCTGTGTCCCAGGGTCAGATCCAACAGGGATTGAGCAGAGGCCCCCCTGTGAGCCCAGGGGGCTTGGGGGTGATCCCAAGTCCCCCCCAGGCTGGATGGACTGGGAATGGGAATGTCCTGCTGCTCCTGCAGGTGCCATCCCAGGATCACTGAGGCTGGAAAAGGTCACCCAGTCCAGCCTTGGACCAAATCCCACCATTCCCACTAAAAACTCATCCCTGGCTTTAACCCTGGTCCGCAGCTCTGGATGCATGGGATGGGAGCCAGGAATCCCCAAAGCTCCCCAGGAAGGGCAGGAGGGCCTTTGCCAGAGGCACCTGGAGGGTCACAGGAATCACCCAGGCTGGAAAAGCCCTCGGGGCCCCACCAGGTGCAATCCTGATCCCTGCTGATGCTGCTTATCAAGGAACAGCCTTGACAGGGAATTTTGGCCAGATACAAACCTGGACAATTCCCTGGCTGTGCCAGCTCAGCCCCTGCTCTCCTCCCTGCACAGCTCCAGTGGCATTCCAAAGCTATTGAGAGCCAAATTCTGCTTCTCAACCCTGAAAAAACAGCCTGAAACTGCCCTAAAATCCAAGAAAATCCCAGATTTCCTCTGCTGGCAGCAGGAGCAGAATCCAGCCCGAAACATTCCAAGTTTCCTGGTGTTGTTTGTGGGCTTTTATAAAAATCAATGTCATTTACAATTACATAACTGCAAAAAAGCAGCTGAAAAACTTCAGGATGGAGCTTCTATTTTATCCAACCTTTTCTCCATTAATCTTCCCACACAACTGCTGTCACCATTAGGCTGCCAAAGGAAAATTCTTTGGATCCTTTCAGTTTGGCAGCTCCGCAGGTGGCACTTACCTGCCTCTGTTTCCAGCCTGTCCCGCTTCCCCGGATCCCTGTGGATCCCCCTGTGCCTGAGGTGACAGGGATATCAGTGGGACAGATTTTCAGCACCCACCCTGTGGCCTCCAACCCTGGAAATCCACAGGAAGGAGGTAAAAATTCCCAAATTCTCTCACAGCAGCCGCTGGTGTGTGGAGAGGTCGCAGCCACCTGGGATTCCCACACTGGGAATTGCCTGAATGAGCCCTGCTGGAATCACTGGCAGCATTCCCACAGAATCTGCAAGGAACTGGAGCAGCTTTGGGGCTGTCAGATTTGATCCTTTGAAGGGATTTTTGACAGGAATTGAAGCTTTTTTTGATGGAGAGGGGGAGGTTTTGCCGTGAGCAGAAAGGGGCTGCTTCCCTCGGGAGGAGCACTGAATTCTCCCCCATTTCTGCAAAGTCTGGGAGTTCACAGGGAGCAGGGTCAGGTCAGGACTGTTTGTGCTTCCAGCCTCATCCCCCAGATGCTCTGGGGATTTTTACAGTAATTGCATTAATTGATTTCCTCCAAGGTGCCCCCTGTGCTGGGCCGGAGTGGACCAGGGATGAGCCTGGATGGGAACGTGGCACGGGGACCTTCCCAAACCTCGGGGCCCCCTCCTGTCCCCAAAGCCCCCAGCTCTGGGTGTCACCTCTGGAATCATCTCCATCCCTGCTGCTCCATCCTGGCCGTGTCCCAGACCAGGCTGTGTGGGTTGGAGCACCCTGGGACAGTGGGAGGTGTCCCCATGCTGGGAACAGGACGGGCTTTAAGGTCCCTCCCAACCCAAACCATTCCAGGATTCCATAATTCCCCACACGGGACCAATTACTCCAACCCCTAAATGGGAATTCTTGCAGCAGCAAATTTCCCTGCAATTCCTGTGCCACAAATCCCAGGAACAAATGGATTTGGGAATGGGGAGGTTTCAGTGGCAGCTCTGGGGGTTGGCCCAGGGACCATTCCAGGGCTGTTCAGTCCCAAAAATTCCAGCCCAAACCTCCAAGGGGAGACTCCAGACTGGCCCAGGAGTTCCATATTTGTTTTCCAGCAGATTCAGGGAACAAAGGAACTTCCCAACATGGTCCTGGTGCTGTGGGATCAGAGGCTGATGTGGAGATGACCCTTCCCTTTTATCCTTCAGGATTTGAAACCTCATTTCCCCACTTCCCTCCTGCTGCCCTAAGACCAGGGATGTGGCAGCCTCTTGGACTGGAAACATCTCCAGATCTGAGGAGAAAGGGCTTTTCCCTTTTTCCCACCTGGCTGCCAGGAGAGCCTTCAAATTCCTTGGAATGACAAGGAATGAACCTTAACTTAAGGAATTGCTGGGAGAGAGAGAATTTTCCTCTCCAGCATCCAAACACGGAGCAGTTTTCCTCTGGATTTGCCAGACTGAGTGAATTTCATGGGTGGGAAAAGGGTTCAGGAAGGGGGGAATTAGCAGGGGATTGTCTCTCCAGGCACAGGGGAGGACATGGGACATTCAGCACGGCCCTCCCAGGTGTCCCAGGGTGACCCACGGGCTGCTGTGCTGGCCCTGTCCCCTGGGGAGCTCCAGCCTCCTCTGCTCCAGGTGCTGCTCCTCTTGGGAATGTGAGGTTTGGGGTCAGGGGAGGTGCAGAGGAGCCTCCAGCCCACTCCAGGCTTTTCCCATGGGGTATCCAGAATCATTCCCCCAAGACAGGGAGGCTGGGAATTCCCTCCCACATTTCCCACTGTCACATCTCACTGCCAGATCCAGAGGTGATGCCCAATCCTCAATAAAAGCGTAGGTCCTGCCTAATCCTAAATGAAGGGGCAGGAGGTGCCTAAATCCCAAAGGAAACTGTAGGTGATGCCTAATCCTAAATGAAGGTGATGCCCAATCCCATATAAAGGTGTAGGAGGTGCCCAATCCCATATGGATCAGCTCCCATCCACATCTCAGGACCAAAGCCTTGAACAAGCCAGGTTTGAACAGTAAAATGAGCTCAGGAAGTTTTTCCTTCCCAAGATTCATTTTTAATTAAAGCAGAACATCTCCAGTGGTGCCAGCCATGGAGCAGGAAAAGCCTTGGAGCAGGAAAAGCCTTGGAGTGTGGCTGGACTCCCAAGGGAAGCAGGAGAGTGTCACCCCTCCCTGCAGCCCCTCAGCAGCCAAAACAGGAGCTCCCCCAGCCAGGAGCTCCCAGAGAATTCCAGCCCTTCAGGAACTGGGGAAAAAGGAAAATAAATAGGAACAGAAACCCCCCAGGCTCTGAAGTTCAGAGGTTCAGGGAAAAAAANACCCAAACCATTCCATGACTTTTTTTTAACCTCTGGACAGAGTTTTGGGGCCCCAGGGATGGAGGAAGGCTCCTGGCCAGCCCTTGAGCCACCAAAATCCACAGGGAGCATTGGGGCAGAGCTGGGCTGGGCCCAGTTCCAGGGAATTGGCAGGTCCAGGGTGCCCATTCCTGATGGCAACAAAGGAATCTGATAGGAAAAGGCCTCGAGAACTTCGCTGTGTAATTTGCTCCAAAGAATTCCTGTTCAAATCCATCCTTCCCAAATCCAGAGGTGTTTTCATTTGTTTAATTTCCTCCCCTCACTTCTTCGGCAGTGAAATGGAAAATGGGGGGGAAAGGGGGAGATAACTGGGAGGATGCCAGCTGTGAGCTTAAAATAGATCCAAATCCTTCCTCTTCTCTACCTGCAGAAGGAAAAGAAGGAGATATTTAAATATCTATCTCTATAAACACATTTATTTATGGATTAGCCTTTTATTCCTTTAAGGAAGGCCAGGAATAATGGCTCTGTCAGGAAATGCCAATTAAAGCAGANCTCCCTGCAGCCCCTCAGCAGCCAAAACAGGAGCTCCCCCAGCCAGGAGCTCCCAGAGAATTCCAGCCCTTCAGGAACTGGGGAAAAAGGAAAATAAATAGGAACAGAAACCCCCCAGGCTCTGAAGTTCAGAGGTTCAGGGAAAAAAACAGAATAATCTGTGTGTCTGAGAGGCAGAAAACAGATAATATTGAATACCCAATATTTAATACTCAAATCTTCTTTGTCCTGCTGAAGATGGATTCATTTCCCAGCCTCTGGATGTGTCCCATGGATCCCCCCTTCCCTGCACATTTCAGGGCTCCTTTCCAAGCTGTTCTTTTCCCCTTGGGCTGCCTGGATCCAGGATCATTCCAGCAGGGCCAGGGAAGGGGAGAAGTGCTCCAAAAGCTCAGGGATGGGGCACCAAGCACCTCACCTGGCTGTGTCCCTTCACNGAATCTGATAGGAAAAGGCCTCGAGAACTTCGCTGTGTAATTTGCTCCAAAGAATTCCTGTTCAAATCCATCCTTCCCAAATCCAGAGGTGTTTTCATTTGTTTAATTTCCTCCCCTCACTTCTTCGGCAGTGAAATGGAAAATGGGGGGGAAAGGGGGAGATAACTGGGAGGATGCCAGCTGTGAGCTTAAAATAGATCCAAATCCTTCCTCTTCTCTACCTGCAGAAGGAAAAGAAGGAGATATTTAAATATCTATCTCTATAAACACATTTATTTATGGATTAGCCTTTTATTCCTTTAAGGAAGGCCAGGAATAATGGCTCTGTCAGGAAATGCCAATTAAAGCAGACCTTGCTAATTAAAGGCCATGTGACAGCCCTGTCACTTGTGGCACAGACCAGGACCTTCAATCCACAGCTGATTCCCAAATTAAGCCCCTGGATCAGCCACATGTCCCCTCCAAAAACTGGGAGGAAGGAGGATTAAATCCTTTGGGATGTGCAGGGATCAGGGACCCCCTAGGGCAGGGTCTGCAGCCCAGCCAAGATGTGGCTCCTGAAATCTTCCCAATTGATCCTTCTGTGCAAGCCTGGAAAATCCCACTTCATTTGCCTTCCCCACGCTGGGATCCCCAGTGTAATTCCCAAAGGAGCAGCCACACCTTGGCTCACTTGGCCATTTGTTTGATCTCCCCCAGGTTTTTTCCTTTAAACACACACAAGGCCCTGGAAATGAGATATCCAAAGTCTCCCTATTTTTGTTTTTTGTTTTGGAGCAGGGTTGTGAAATCCAAACGTTTTTACTCCTCTGGTGCTGCTGGGGTGAAGCAGCAGATGCAGAAATCCTGGCACTATTTATGTGCTCCCAATATTTTGGTATGGATGGAGTATTTCACCTCCCTGCATTCAAAACAAACAGCCCCAAACCCCTGCAGCCCTTAAAATTCCCTCAATGCCTTGGGAGAATTTCCCAGCTGGAAGCCCAAGCATTTATTTAATTTATTTGCATCAAAAATGAAACAAACCCAAGGAAAACAACAACAGCCCCCCTCTGGATGTTTCTGGGGGTTCCCCAAAGCTCTGCTGCCCTGGGGTCGCTCTGGGTGGGGCTGTCACATTCTCTGGGATCTGAGGCAGCAGGGCTGGAATTAGGGCCGAGTGGTGGCTTCCATGGAAACCCCAATTTCCAAGTGTTCTGTGCCTTTATGGTTCCACAGTGGCTCCAGCAGGAATTGTTTCTGCAGGGCTTGGCCAGAGCAGGGAATTTTTCTGGAAGGTGTGGGGGTTGCAGAACACGTTTAAGGCTCATTTTGCCTCAGCACCAGGGGCTGTGGGGCCACACCTGTCCCCAGGGGATGTGGGGTCACACCTGTCTCGGGGGGCTCTGGGGTCACACCCATCCCCAGGGGCTCCTTGGGTCCCAAAGCCCAGCCCAGCCCAGGCAGGGCTCTGCAGGATGGGCACATCCAGCTGTGCCCAGCTGTGCCCAGCAGTGCCAGACTCTGCTCCTGCCCCTGGAGATGTTTTTGTGCTGGAAAAGGGATCCCATTCCCAGCCCAAGGGGACCTGAGCCCCCTGCCTGGGGACAAGTGGCCTTTCAGTGTCTGGCCCTTGCTCTCCTGAGAGCTGAAAATCCCCACCTTTGTATTCCAGAGGCTCTGGGAGCACCAAATCCAGTGTAGGAAGGTTGATCAGGGAATCCCAGAATGGTTGGGGTTGGGAGGGACCTCAAAGCCCATCCAGTTCCAGCCCCAGGGACACCTCCCACTGTCCCAGGCTGCTCCAAGCCCCAGTGTCCAGCCTGGCCTGGGACACTGCCAGGGATCCAGGGGCAGCCACAGCCTCTGCAGGAATTCCATTCCAGGGCCTCCCCACCCTCCCACAGAGGAATTGTTTCCCAAAATCCAAGCCCCATCCTCCCCCATTTGATCCCAGCCCTGAAATTCCCCCCCTGGTTTTGGTCCCTAAAAGCTCAGCAGAGCAGAGGATGTCCCAGAGCTCCTCCTTGGCTGGGGCCAATCCCAGTGGATAAAACCAGGGATAAATCTGCTGCCCACTCACCCAGCAGGAACCACTCAGGAGAGCAATAGAATAAATCCCATCAATCCCCTGGGATGCTCCAGTGGACACAGGAGTGTGGCCAGGGAAGGAGCTCCAGTCACCCTGTGAGTCTGGAGAGAGGAGTCTGGAGTGGGATCCTCCCTCCTTTTGTTCCCTTCCAGGATAAATACTAATACTAATACTAATATTAATACTAATACCAATACTGATACTGATACTAATATTAATACTAATACCAATACTAATACTGGTGCTATCCAGCAGAACAAGGTTTTATGATTTCCTTTCCAGGGGATTTCAAGCTTTTCTTTAATCCTTTTTGTCTTCACCTAGGTCGATGTTTGAGGTGAAAATGAAGTATCAAAAGAAGCCAAAGGTTTTGTTTGGAACAACTTCCAAATAGTTGTCTTCCTGTCCCCTTTCAGGGGCACACAGGGGATGTTTTGGGGAGGGAATGGTGGAATTCCCCCATAATAATTCACTGAATTTGTCAAGTATCCCAAACTACAGAATTCCAAATCCATTCTCCTCCAGAAGGAGGAAACTGACCCAGCCCAAGGGATAATTTTCAAGTGACTTGTTGCTTAATTAACAATATTTCTGGATCAGCTCTATTATTTCTTATTTGACTTAATTAGGTCCAGTCAGCTTTTAAGCTGCCATGGCTGCCTGAGGAATTACCCAGGGCTCGGATGCAGGGAATGAGCTAATTCCCAAATAACTGAAAACATGGAGAAAATTTCCAAAGCCTGGGGTGATGTCCCACCAGGTGATACCTTGGAATTTCAGCCTCAGGTTTGGTTTGGCTTTGGCTTTGGTTTTCATGGGTGACCTTTTGGATTCCAGCTCCAGCTGGCCTTGGCCATCCCACTGCCCTTTGCCAGCTAATTAAGAAAAATTGCTTCCCTCTAATAAATCAAGGAGGTATGAGTGGATCATTTGGAGTGGATTTAAGGAAAAACCGCTTCCCATGCAAACCTGCTGCTCTTTCCTTCGCAAGCCCCTTTTGCCAGGCTGCACCTGCCCAAAATAAAAGAATGAAAAACCTTTTGGAGAAGAGCAAGAGCTGAAAGCGAGGCCAGTGCAGGGCTGGGCTGGGCTGGGCTTTCCCCGCCAGGCACCGCCAGGGAACGCAGCCCAGCCCGGCCCGGCTGTGCCGCAGGGCACTCGGGAGGATGTTTATGGTCGGGCACCTTTTATTTCCTTGGGTTTGTGGCAGTAAATCATGGATAAAACAGCCCCGGCCCACCTGGTGGGGAAGCACTCGGGATGCTGATTATCCTGAGAGGGAGCCAAGGGGAAAAACTCCCTCTGCTTTCAACAGGCGGCAGGGAAAAACGGCCGGGATCCGCTGGGAAAACGGCAGGAGAGGCTCCCGGAGCTGCCAGAGATGCTGCTGGAATGGATACGGGAACTGCTGGCCTCTTCCCACTCGGTTCCGAAAGGTTACGGCCGGTGCTGGGGTGTTGGGAAGGATTTGCTGCTTACGAGCAGTGCTAAAAAATGGGAGAATGCTCCCGAGCACTGAACGAGCTCGGGAAGAACCACCCGAGTTATCTGAGGGCACCTCGCTGAGCTCACGCAATGTTTGTGCTGCTGCCGCCGCCCCCGCCCTGCAGGGCACAAGCTCAGCCTCTGAGTCCCGTTTCCCTCCGTGTCTCCGGACAAGGAGCGGGATTTTGGGCCGGCTGCCCCCCCAAGCCGGGGCTGCTGCACGTTCGCAGCTTTGCCACAGTAAAAAAAGCAACTCGCCGGGAGAGGCTGGAGAGAACCAGGCTGTAACGACTCCATCTATTGGGTAAAAATATACGGCTCCAAATGCACGGGGAAAATTAATTCCGAGGGAAAAAAAAAATATCAGAGGGGATTCGGAGCAGTTACCGGCACTTACAGCTTAATTGGACACAATTAGAGGAATGTTTCTCTGTTCTGTTTGAAAGCAAAATGAAGGTAACGGCAGCCGCTTGCAGAGATCCGAGCTCAGCAATCCCGAGGCGATGCCAATCCACATCCCGAGTTATTCCCGTCGCACAGGGTGTTAAGGGAAAGGGGCTTTTTCGGTGTCCGATCAGGGCAGGAGGAGCCCCTGACCGCAAAGGGCTCCGCAGGCTCGGGGTGAGGGGCAGAGGAGCAGCGAGGGGCGGGGGCGATGCTTCCCAGAAAGCGTTTCTCCCTTTCCCATTCGTTCCATGGGAGCCGAGGCGCGGGGAGCAGCTTCGCCACGGAGAGCAGAGAGCCCGGAGCCCCCTCCGAAGCCATCTCCCCCTCCCCAGAAAGCAGCGGCCGCACGGAGCCCGCTGCAAGCCTCGCCTCCGTTACCCCCGGCTTTTCTTGATATTATGTTCTCCCCCGGGGCTGCTGAAAAGCAGAAAAACAAACTCCTGCCGGAGGAG
>VXBC01006153.1:19262-29969 GCA_013399945.1 Ploceus nigricollis
TGCAGGTCGCTGTCCACCGAGTGATTTCCCTCTCGCTGGTTTTTCCACCGGCTCGAAGTGATGCTCTCTGGTCTAGGCGTGACTGGCGTGTGAGGGGCTGGNCCCGCCGCTGCTTTCCCAGGTTCCGCGTTGCTCCCAGCGTAGTCGCACCCAGATTTTTCCCGTGTCCAAGCCGAGGTCCCCCAGGTGCGGCGTGACTGCAGCGCGGTCCGGCCCAGCCCTGCCCATCCCGCCCGGCTTTGCCGTGTCCGGCCCCCTTCGGCTCCCCGTGCAACGCCGGGAGACCCTGGAGCTGCTCCTTTGGGGCCGCGGGGGTTGTGCGCCCTGGAGTGCTCTGGGATGCGGAGCTTTGCTGAGCAGAGCTGGTCCGAAAGGTGTTGGAGCCCTGATAAACCAGCGGGGTTTGGGATCAACCCCAGAACTCGGGGCAGGGCTTTACAAACCACGAGGAGTGGGATCCCTGCTTGGGAAGATCCCGGTGGGACTGTTGGGAGCTCTGAGGTGTTGAGAGGAGACTCTGGGTGAGAGCTGGAGCCAGAGCCACGCGAAGGATCCCTGGGAGCGGCGGGATGTTGATGGTGCTGGAATGTTCCGCTCCTCTGATCTCTGCGGGCGGCTGTGACTGAACATCCTGCAGAGAGGGGCTGGGGTCTGTGGGGACAGAGCAAACTCTGTGAGGGAGCTGCGTGCGCCGGGAGGAGCTGAATGCCGGCTCTGCCGGGGATGCAGCCTGGAAATCAGACGGAATTGTCCCTTTGGGCTTGTCACGGCAGCCGCTAAACAGTGAAGGGGAGGAGGGAGGGACTCCCCGCGGGATGGAGGAGCTGCCCCGGCTGTGCAGGCAGCGGCTGCTGCTGCGAGCAGGAGCAGGAGCGGCACGGCTGGGGGGAAATCGTAAATAAAACGGGATTCTGGGGCAGGCCCTTTCCAGCAGGACAGTCCGGTGCCGTGGCACGAGGAAATTCGGGAGTTACAGAGGAACAGGCAGTGGGCGGTGGGGAAAAGCTGCCTCCCCCTCCCGGGTGCCAGGGTCGGATGTGCTGGTGTTTGGCCGGTGCCAGGAGGGGCTGACTGCGGCTTTACCGAGCCCCTCACTCCTCCAAGGTGCAGCAAACCCCGCAGAGGTTCCCGTTGTCCCGTCCAGAATAAATCTGGAGCGCTGCTGTGGCTGCACAGCCCAGCGCTGCTCTGGGACTGCTGCGGGAGTTTCTCCGGGAGGAAATTGGGCATTCCCGGCTCTGCAGCTGGAGCCACCACGGTGGCTGAGGAGCAGGGTCTCCTCCAGCCGTCCTGGAAAGGTCCCAGAAGCTGCTTCCCGAGGCTGGGAGGGAGGAATTGGGGGTGTGATCCGTGGGAGCTCACAGCACCGAGGGCATTGCTCAGCTGAGGAAATAGGGAAAATATCCTTCCCATCCCAAAGGGTCTGTGTGGTTCCAGGGTGGAGGGAGAGGGGAGTGCCAGGAACCAGCTGGATCTGCTCTCCCTGCCCCGAGCTCTGGGGCAGGTCAGGGGGGTCGGTGCCACCTCCCTGTGTCCCGGCACGTCCCTCCTCCTCCTGTCTGCAGGAACAGGGCAGTGACCTCTGCCTTGTCCTTGAGGGGAGGCTGAGGAGCTTCTCCACCTGGGAACACCGGGTGAGGAGAGGTGTTCCCTGGGGAGGAGCTGGGATGGACTCCCCGGAGGTCGGGAGTGTCCAGAGAGCTCCGGACAGGGCACTGCCCTCCCTGGGTGTGTCTGTGGGATGGAGGTGCCACACCCAGGGCTGGGGTTTCCTGTGGGGCTGAGCCTGGGGCAGCCCCTGGGGTCTGGGGTACTTGGAGCTTCTGCTTCTCTTCCTGGATTCGGAGGGAGGACCCCAAGGAGAGGCAGGAAAATCCTGTGGTATGAGCTGGGCACAGGTATGAGGCAGGATGTGTGAAAAGATAAATACAAATGGAATAAATGGGGGTGTGAAGAGAATTTTGCAGGTTTTAGACCTGCTCCGGTGCTCCAAGAGCATCTTCTGTGCCAAAAGACCAGGGGGAGGTGAAGCTTTCCCGGGTCAAACCCCCAGAAGCCCAAAGCAGAGGGGATTTGGAGCAAAGGGGCCTGGCTGAGGTGTGGAGCAGAGCAAAGGGGCTGGGGGAGGGAGCTGCTCTCCTGTGAGTGCTTCCAGCTCTGCCCTGGAGCTCCTCCAAGACATTCCCTCTCCTCCCAGCCCATCTCCCACAGGAGACTCCCTCCTCCCAGCCCCTCCAAACCATGGGGGCACAGCAGCTGTTGACTTCTATGGGTGACATGGGAAAGGAAGAGGACACTGGGGAACGAGCCCAGCAGTCACACAGTGTGGGAAGTGTTGCTTTTATTCCTTAATAAATGGAAATATGGGATTGCACTGATCTTTGGAGCTCGGGGCTGCAGGGCTGGGATGATCCCATTGGATTTATTCCATTTAGGAGGGCTCAGGTCTGGATTATTTCCTAGCCTGCTCCAGGAGGGGTTTGTTGGCCCTGTCAGTGTTTTCCAGAAGGATGAGGATTTGTTCATGGATCAGATGGAGTCTCCTGTCCTCAGTCAGTGTGTGGCTTTACTTATTTGAGGCTGGACCTGAAGCTGGGCTGCTGGGATGGTTATCCAAGAATCTTGGAATGGTTTGGGTTGGGAGGGACCTTAAAGCCCAGTTCCATGGACAGCAACACCTTCCACCATCCCAGGCTGCTCCAAGCCCCAATGTCCAGCCTGGCCTTGGGCACTGCCAGGGATGGGCAAAACCATCCATGAGTGCTTGGAGCTGGATAAATGCAGCCTTCCCAAATGCTCACGTGCTCATTCCAAGGGAAGGAAGCATCCAGCAGCTCCTGTCCTTCAAAACTTCCCCAAATTCCAAATCCAAGTGCCAGACTGGGCAGTTCAGTGAGTGAGGACCTGCTTTCCCTGGAGTGGCCCTGTCTGGGAGGAGCTGAGGCTCAGGATGAAGTGAATGTTGCTCAGCTCTGCATTCCCTGGATTTGGGGTTGATTTATTCCTCTGAGCTCTTTGTCTCTGGAATATTTATCTTGGTTGCTCTGTCCTGTGCTCATTGATTTCTTCCTTCCTAGGATTTTTCATCCTGAGAAATTAATGAGTGGATCCAACATCCTGGGTCTGTTCCTTGGCTGGGGTTTAGGGTTAATGATCTCCTGATTTAATAACTCCCCAAATCAAATTGTCACCTGTGCCTCTGCCTGGGGAGCTGCAGGGACACAGGGGTTGTGCTGGGAGGGGTGGCAGGGTTTGGTCCCATCATTCATGAAATCCTTGGATTTCTGGGGTGTTCCAAAGGCTCTGCAGTCAATACTTGCTCGTGGTTTGATTTGCTCAGTTATTTTTGGTTAAACCATTTAGTTTCTCCCCAGAGCAGGGACTTTATGGGGTGGCAGCTGCACAGAGACCTCAGTGCTGCTTTTTAAAAATATTCCTGCGTGTTTGCCTGAAAATCTGATGAATATTGCTGCCATATCCCTCAGGTGGGGCTGTCATTGTGGTTTCCTCAGCAGAGAATCCCCTGTGTCCAGGGTGAAGCTCAGCCTTATCCCACTGAATGAATGGGACATTTCAGCCCTGGGTTTGGTGGGAGGGCAGACAGGAATTCTGTGCCACCAGCTTGGAACAGCTGCAAGCACTGTAATTACCACCACCACAATTAATTGCAGAGGAATTTCAGGATGTGGGGTTGTTTATTTGGGGATTTTCCTCACCCACCCACAAACTGTTTTATGCAATTCCTTTTTCCACCTTTATTCTCTCATATTTTTATTTTAATTCTTTATTTTTGGCTTCACTTCCAAACAAAGCTCTGGCTTGGGGGTGGTGTTGCCTTTGGAAGGGGTGTGGGTGGTGTTTAATGGTGCTGATGTGCTCCCAAATTGTCCCAGTGCCACTTCAGGGAAATGCCTGGGCCTGGTTGGATTCAGCCTGGGGTCACTGTGAAACCAAGGCCTGTTCTCCCATCCTGAGGGAATCCTGCTGATTTTGGGTTCCTGGTGGCAGAATCCAAGGAGGAATCCGGGGTGGGCTGTGCCAAGTGCTGCCCCAGGCAAAGCTCTCTGTAAGGGATGGGCTGAAGGGTTTGGGGTGATTTCCTCTGGGTTTGGGGTGGAGATTCCTGATCTCCCCAGAGTTGGGTGCTGAGGGGATTTGGACTTCTCTTGGGCTGGGGAATGAAATCAGGGATGAGTTTGGCATGGTGGGTCCTGACAGGGGCCAGAAGCTGTGGGAGAAGAAGGACAAAGCCCAGGGGTTCCAGAGCTGCCCCTCCCTGCCAGAGCTGCAGGGATCCCAAAGGAATCCTGGAGCAAGGAAAGCTGGGCAGCAGCAGGGCCTGGGCTGCTGGGGGCTTCTCTCCCCCCAGTGCCACCCCTGCCATGGCAGGGACACCTCCCACTGTCCCAGGCTGCTCCCAGTGTCCAGCCTGGCCTTGGGCACTGCCAGGGATCCAGGGGCAGCCACAGCTGCTCTGGGCACCCTGTGCCAGGGCCTGCCCACCCTCCCCGGGAACAATTCCCACTTCCCAATCTCCCATCCATCCCTGCCCTCTGGCACTGGGAGCCATTCCCTGTGTCCTGTCCCTCTGTCCCTTGTCCCCAGTCCCTCTCCAGCTCTCCTGGAGCGCCTTCAGGCTCTGCAAGGGGCTCTGAGCTCTCCCTGGAGCTTCTCCTCTCCAGGTGAGCACCCCCAGCTCTCCCAGCCTGGCTCCAGAGGGGCTCCAGCCCTGGAGTGGCTCTGTGGCTCCTCTGGAAACTGCTCCAGCAGCTCCATCTCCTCGGAGGACTGAGTGACTTACTGGGAGGCTCCCTGCAGATCTGGGCAGGAATGTCCCAGCTGCAGGAGGAGACCCTGGCCTCGCTGGCCTGGGGCAGGACAGAGCTGCTGGGGATGTGTGGCTGTGCAGGGAGTCAGGAGTGCAAATCCCAGGGAATTTGGGAAGAACAGGGCTGGGCTGGTCTCCTCTGCATCCCACACTTTGTGTCCCAGTGCCTCTGGATCCAGGTGCAGATCAAGGTGCAGGCAGCTGTTGGAATTCTGCACCCCTGGTGGTTTTACCAACATCTGGGCAGGATTCTGGGCTGGGAACTCTCCTGGATTCACAGATGTCCCGGGCTGGAAGGGATCCACAAGGATCCATGAATCCAACTTCTCACTTCACCTTGAATGTGGGAACTTTGATTTCTGCCAGGACAGGAAAAATATCACTTCCATGGGGAAAGGATTCAGCTGAGTTTGGCCACTTCCTCCAGGAGCTGCTCCCAGTTTTGGCCTGAGCTGGAGCACAGACCAAACCCCTTTTCTTGCGCAGGGATTTTTCTGGAGAGGAGGGATGGGAGTGTTTGTGGGAGGAGGGATGGGTGTTTTTGGGAGAGGAGCATCCCACTGCAGGAAGAGGAGGGATTTTTAGCAGGACCTTGTTGTGGTTTTTTCTCTTTTCCATCCATTTATCCCATCCATCCATGCATCCATCCATGGCATTCCAGGTGCTGAAGGTGCAATCCTCACCATGGGTTGGTTTGAGTTGTGGAATAGATTGCCAATAATTACTGCCCACCCTGAGCAGAATTAATGTAATTAAAGACGCAGTTACAGTCCCCGCCCACTCCGGGATGCTGCCAGGGCTTAATTAATGTTTGCAAATTGCTCCAGGATCTGCATGGGACCACCTCCCAGCAGTGCCATGTTGGGCAGGGAATTCCTGGAATGGAGCTGCTGTGGGGAGGGGAAGGAAATCCAGGGGTGCAGGGTGGGGATCAGTGGGATTTGGGCTCCCAGTGCCCCTGGGTGTTTTCCCTTGGGAACCTGAGGCTGCAGCGTTTGCCCTTCCCTCTGCTGCAGTTCAGGGTAATTCCATTTATCCTGAATTCCCAGGAGTTTGTTCCCACTGGAGCTTTTTTCCTTTTGGCCGTGTTTTTCCCTTCCTGTCATTTACCCTGAATTCCCTGGGCCATGGGAGGCTGTTCCCACTGGGAGCACTGATGGTGCCAGCAGGGCCTTGCAGCATCCCAGGCTGGCTCTGGAATCCATCCCTTTTCCCAGCAGGAGGGATGAAATTGGAACTGGGATGAGCTTTTTCTCCTGGCTGCAGATTTTTCTCCATCCCATCCCTTTTTCCCATCCTGGCTGCAGATTTTCCATGAGCTGGGATGGAGGGAAGCTGCTGGATTCTTGTTTGGAGCAGCAGCTGCTGTCCTGGGGCACAGACAGGGATTCCCCTGGGTTATTGATCCTGGAAAGGGCTCAGCCTGCCTGGGAGCTGCTGCTTGTCCAGATGTTTTGCAGCTGGATGGCATCCAAGGGCTGATCTCCCCTTCCTTGTCCATGCAGGAGGCCAGGCTGGAACTGGCCTGGATGCAGGGATGGGGGGATGTTCTTTGGGATGGTGGGATGCCTTTTGGGATGGTGGGATGCTCTTTGGGATGCAGGGATGCCCTTTGGGATGGTGGGATGCCTTTTGGGATGTTGGGATGCGGGGATGCCCTTTGGGATGGTGGGATGCCTTTTGGGATGCAGGGATGCCCTCTGGGATGGGGCAATGCCCTCTGGGATGGGGCAATGCCCTCTGGGATGGTGGGATGCCCTTTGGGATGGGGGATCCCCTCTGTCCAGTTGTAGGACTCCTCTGGGGTCAGGAACTGGTTGGAAAATCTTGCCTAAATCCCAGGCTTTAAAAATGAAGCCTCAGCTCCCAGGGTGGGAATTGTCCCCCAAAACTTGCCCAGACCAGGTGTGCTCAGGGCTTCCAGCAGGGCTGATTGATGCTGGAATTCCCATTTTTCCTGCATTCCTGCTCCATGTCCCTTCCTGGCCCTTTCCAGCACTTCCACCCTTCCCTGATTCCCTTTTCCAGCCCCTCTCTCTGGGAAGTCACCCACCCATCCATCCTGATGTGCTTGGGAGTGAGGGCTCTGCATTTCTCTCCTGCTGAGAGCAGGGAATGCCCCCACTCCAAACCCCTGGGATAACACAGTTCATTCACTTCCCTCTGAGAGCTCTCCTCTCTTTTTTTCCTTTTCCCCCTGTAATTTCAAGCAGTGGGAGCAGGATTTTTTTTTCATGGATTGTTCCACTCCTCTTTTCCCAATTCTATCATTTCTTGCTGGAATAAAACAAATTCTAGGCAAACTTCCTCCCCAGACCCCTGGAGCTTGACATTTTTTCAATAATAAAGTTGGAATGTAAATTAGGAACTGGAGCTGTTCCCAATCCTGGGAGCACACTGCTGCCATCCCAATTCTCCTCTGCTTTATTAAATCAGGAGGAATGGCCCATTATAATCCAATTAACTGTGATTCCCAGGCAGGAATTCCTGGCTTCAGGGTGGGGGAAAAGTTGGATAAAATGATTGTAAAAGGCTTGGGATTGGGTGGTTTGGGATTTTTTCCTTTAAAAACCCTTCAGCAGCTGAAACCAGGGGAAAGCCATGGTGGGGAACTGGCTCCTGGTTTTGTAATAAATTTATGGAGTGATCCAAAGTGGCTCCTTGTGGGCATGGAGATCCTGCTGGGCTCCCAGCACATGTTCCTGCCAGGAATCATCCCATCTTTCTGGAATTCACAGCTCAGTGCTCCCAGCACTCGGGTGGAAGGGAGGGACAGAAGGATCAGCAACTTCTCCATGGAATTGTGTTCCTGCAGCTCCAAACAAACCTGGCACAGCTTGGAAGGATCTGCGGGGGGTTGCAGGCAGGTGGGGAAATGAGATCATGGAGTGGTTTGGGTTGGAAAGGACCTTAAAGGACCTTAAAGCCCCCCCAGGGCCCCCCCTGCCATGGCAGGGACACCTCCCACTGTCCCAGGCTGCTCCAAGCCCCAGTGTCCAGCCTGGCCTTGGACACTTCCAGGGATCCAGGGGCAGCCACAGCTGCTCTGGGCACCCTGTGCCAGGGCCTGCCCACCCTGCCAGCCAGGAATTCCATCTCTCTGAGACCTTCCTGCTTTGCTCAATTTTGTAGCAATTCCCAGATGCCTCCAAAATGGTGGAAATGGGCTGTGCAGCAGGAAAACAGCCTGGCAGGCTCCTGGAGTAGCCCTCCTACAGGTGGACAGAACTTTATAACAAATATTTGGGAATAGAAATGGATTCTCTGAGGGGGGAAATTATCTTCCCCCTCTGGTTCCTTCCTGCCATGCCTGGGATAAGGGATGGGAAGGTTGGGAGCAGCTCCCTGTGCTGGAACAGCTGCTCCCAGCATTCCAGTTCAGCTTTCCAGCTCTTTCCCTGCTCCATCAGCATCTCCTGCCCTCCAGACTCAGCTGAATGCCCGAATTTCTTCCTTCAGGGAGTGCTGGAGCAGAAGACACCGCCCTGCCCGAGTCATTCCCTGGGAAACAATCCTGAAAATCCCGACTGGAGGTGGCAGATCCTGCTGCTGTTCCCACAATCCCAGCTTCCCACACTATCCAAACACTGGGATGTCAAAGCCATCAGCCCCTGTGTTCTGGTAGTGCCTGCAGCCAGATCTTCCCCCTCTGGAAGCCTCCTGCAGTCCTGGGTGATTTGTGGCACCTGGGGCTCCAGCTGGGTCCTGGTGTTTTATCCACACTCACCAGCACATTCCAGTGGGGATCAGCCAAGGATCCTCTCAAGAGCCCTGCTTTCCTCTGGAAGGTCCACTTTCCTTTCACCCTCACAAACTCTGTCCCCTTGTCTTTATCCCTGTGTTCAGCTCAGCCCTTCCCTCCCCTCAGGTTTCTCCTGGGGCTTGGAGTCACCCGTGGTCCCTCCCTGCTCCCTCTGCCCTCTGGGTGGGGTTTGGGTGTTACAGCAGCAGGTTCCTGGCCAGGTGATAATTGGCATTGACTCCATGATTCACAGAAGGCTGAGCAATATCTTTGTAATTCTATCATTATTAACAAACCCATTGCTTTTATAGACAGTTGTGATACACCTGGACCTAACTCCTCCAGCCCAAACACCACCACCACTGGCTAATTAAAAACCACCCTTTGGTAAACAAATCCCCATGACACACTCCACATGTTCACAATACCAGGTGCAGCAAGCTAAGATAATTATTTATCATTCTTTTCTCTGATCTTTTCACAGCCTTCCCCAGAAAGGCCTGGGAGAGTTCTCTGTTGCTCTCTGTGGCCAGAGAGCTGCTGCCACATTTGGGGACACAGCTGTCCCCTCCCCTGCCCAGGGGAGCTGTGGCTGCAGGAGCTGTGTCGGGGCTGGCTCTCTGCTCCCTGCTCTCTCCTTAAACACTGAAATCCAATCCCAGGCAGTGGGAGTGGGACCTCCCTGACCCCAATCCTGCTTTCCTGACCCTGCAGGACAGAGGCTTCCCTGTGGCTTTGTGCCACAGGAGTGAGGAGAGGACTGGGGCCCATGGGATGGGTTTTCCTTGGGCTGGGATTCCCAGCTTGGGATTTGATAGTTTTTGTAGGTCCCTTCCACCTGAAATTCACTTTCTCTCTGCTTCTCCTTTTCCCCAGAATCTCTTCTGCCTTGGATTTTTCCAAGCACTGCTCACTTCCCATCCCTTTCTTGCTCATGCCCATTGACCTGGCTTTGCCTTTTTTGTGCCAAATTCATTGTGTTAATATAATTCCAGTGGCTCCAAGGCCACTGAATAGAGGAGCCATTGGGAGAGGTGGGAATAAAGCTCCTGGCTGGGCTGGGAGATTCCTGAATTCTCAGTGTCCTGTGACAGCTGCTTGGGCAGGATCCACCTCAGCTCCTGGGGTTCCCCTGTTTTGGGGGGTTTCTGGCTGTGGGATGAGCAGGGGATTCGGGATTTCTGTATTCACATCAATATTCCTGGTTTTCCAAAGACCTTTCCCTCATGGAGTCAGTGTCCAGCTTTCACTTGGCACAGGAGGGAATTTCTGCTCACCAGAATTTGATCCTCCCAGTGAAACCATCATTAGCAGTTAATTTCTGGTGGGGGAAATTCCAGGTTCCTGTTTCCCTGCCCCATCTCCCTTCTGAAGGCTGAGGAGGTTTTATTTGGAATGACTCCTGCATTTGGGATCTGCCACATCCTGCAAAGGATAATCCAGTGTGGGAAGGAGATGTCTCCACATCAGTGGCAGCTTCTGGGGCTTTCCAGACCTGGTGTGGGATCAGCTCCCTGTGGAATTACCTGCACACCTCAGGACAGGGGGATGTGACACCGAGGGGTTCAGCAACCCCACATCATGAGGGTTGGCTGAAGACAGAAAAAATAGGATTTTAAGGTGGTTGAAGATTTTTTGAACTGTTTGTGTTTGGCCTCCAGCCTGGGCACTGCTTCTGATGAAATTTCCAAGCTTTCCTTGGTGGTGTAAGGATTATGGATTTAGATTAAAAGGACATCAGAGATTTTCACATGTCCTCAGTGCTGGCTTTAAACAACCAGTGCTGGGAGATGCCAGAGCCCAGGGGGAATGGAGTCCCAGGATAATCCTGTAATGGCCCCACCCCAAATCCTGCTTCTGTTTTGGGCTCTTCTGAAGGAGAAGGACCTGGAGGGGCTGGAGCACGTCCAGGGCAGGGAATGGAGCTGGGAAGGGGCTGGAGCCCCTGGAGTGGCTGAGGGAGCTGGAAAGGGGCTCAGCCTGAAGAAAAGGAGGCTCAGGGGGGCCCTTCTGGCTCTGCACAGCTCCTGCCAGGAGGGGACAGCCAGGGGGGGTCAGGCTCTGCTCCCAGGGAACAGGGACAGGAGGAGAGGGAATGGCCTCAGGCTGGGCCAGGTTGGACATCAGGAGGAATTTC
>VXBC01006153.1:31903-43480 GCA_013399945.1 Ploceus nigricollis
GGTTTGGATAGGGTTTGGGTGAGCTTTGAGTGGGGTTTGGATGGGGTTGGGTGAGCTTTGAGTGGGGTTTGATGGTTTGGATGGGGTTTGATGGGTTTGGTGGGGTTGGGTGAGGTTTGGATAGAGTTTGGGTGAGCTTTGAGTGGGGTTTGATGGTTTGGATGGGGTTTGATGGGTTTGGTGGGGTTGGGTGAGGTTTGGATAGAGTTTGGGTGAGCTTTGAGTGGGGTTTGATGGGCTTGGGTGAGGTTTGGGTGAGGTTTGGATGGGGTTGGGTGGGGTTTGATGGGTTTGGATGGGGTTTGGGTAATGTTTGGATGGGGTCCTTGGATGGTTTCTGTCTCCTGTCCCTCCCTGGCCTTGGCACAGGGACTTTGGGACAGGCTGGACCCCCCTGCCTGTGACAGGAAAACGAAGAGCAGGGACTGAGCGAGAGAATTTGCAAAAACAAATCAAACCACAGAACCAGTAAGGCTGGAAAAGATTTCCAAGGTGAAGTCCAGGCTTCATCCAGCTGCCAGATTTCTGGAATGGCTTTGCTGGGATTACAGGGCTCCAAAGCAGCAGCTGGCACCAGTGATCCCCGTCCCACACCGGGGTGACCTTGCCCACATCCATTTTTCCTCCTCCTGCTCTTCCTTTTCCCTCCCTGCTGGGCTTAGCTCCTGAATCTCCATCTCCCCGTGGGCACAACAGGGAAACAGCTGAAAATCCACCAAGTGCTGATGGATTTGGAGGAGGGAACATCCAATCTGGGAGTGCAAAGGGCTTTGTTTTTATTGCTGGAGGTATTTTTGCTCTAGTTTAATGGGATTAGTGCTGGAGGTTTGGGGCCAGCTGTTCCCTCTGCAGACAGGCAGAAAACATTCCAGCATTCCACCCCTGCTGCTTTCATCTTGTAATGAGCTTGTCAGCAATTAGCAGCTCTTGGAACGGCCACGGAGTGACAACACCACAGCTCAGCGCCCAAACCCTGCATTTTCAATGGGATTGGGTGGGAAAAGGGCTGGAATGTGGGTGGCTCCAGGACTGATGGGCAGGGAGCACCGGTGCTCTGCTTGGTGGGGATTCCTTGGTGTTCTGTGGCTGAGTTTGGGTTTATAACACACCCATATCCTTTGGGGATTTACAGGGATATCCTTTGGGGATTTTTTAAAATTCTGACCATTTCTCACCTGGAATTTTCCTTTCTCATGGGCAGGAGGGGAGTTCACTGAAGATCTTAGGTCTGTAAAGTCTTTTTCTAACCCATACCTAAGGAAACGTGGATGGCACAGTCAGTCCTGGGAGAATGGGATGTGCAGGGAAAATGGGATGTGCAGGGAAAATGGGATGTGCAGGGAATTTCTGCAGGGCTGGCAGAGCTGGGGATATTGTTTGGGCAGAAAGGAGGGGTTTTGTTTGTCCTAGTTATTGCTTCAGAGCCTGGATTTTTCCCAGTTCTGTCCAGGTGGAAATAAATCTGGGACAGGTTTGAGACCCCTGAACAGATGTGGGAAAAGGCTGCCCCGGAATCTTGGAGTTTGTGCTGATCTGCAGCCCTGGAGAAGACTTGCAGTGCATTTCTGTTGGTATTATTTTTGAAGGCATCAGGCAGAGAAGACTCCTGAGCTTTTCCCTGCAGTTTTCCCCAGGAGCTGTTCCAGAGCTGTGCCTCTGCCCTGGTTTTTGCAGCTGGATGGTTGGAGCTGAGCTGGAGCTCAAGGCTTGGACAGGAGGAGGCTTTGAGGGATTTGTGTCTCCAGGGTTTGGTTGTGGGCAGCTCTGGGAGCTGCTCAAGGCTCCCCACTCTTCCCACGGGATTTGCTCTCCTGCCTGAGTCTGGGCAGGACTGGAACAATACTCTGGGATCGTGGACTTGTCCCGGCTGGAAAAGCCCTCTCAGCCCATGGAATCCAACCACCCCCAGCACTGCCAAGGCCACCCCGACCGTGTCCCCAGGTGCCACATCCCCGTGGATTGGAAATCCCTGCAGGGGTGGGGACTCCACCCTTGGCAGCGCTTCCAGGGGAGAAATTTTCCCGGATTCCAACCTAAACCTGGGTGTGGCTGTTTGCCCTGGCCCAGCCTGAGGCCGTTCCCTCTCCTCCTGTCCCTGTTCCCTGGGAGCACAGCCCGACCCCCCCGGCTGTCCCCTCCTGTCAGGGAATTGTGCAGAGCCAGAAGGGCCCCCCTGAGCCTCCTTCTCTCCAGGCTGAGCCCCTTCCCAGCTCCCTCAGCTGCTCCTGGGCTCCAGCCCCTTCCCAGCTCCATTCCCTGCCCTGTCCCGTTCCTGGGGACACTTCCATCCCATGTGTGCCCTGCCAGGGCTTTGGGTGCTGGGGACAGGGACAGAGGGGACATCACTGCCCCTGGCTCACACCTGGGGTGGGGCTGAGCCTGTCCAGCTTCCTTCACTTCCCTCAGCACCCTGGGCACAAATCCTGCTGCAGATTCCTCAAGGTTTGAACCCCCAGCTCAGCCATATCCTGGGGAAATTTGGGATGTGGTTGAGCTGTTCCTCCACCAGAAGCCTTTCTAAAAACAGCCCCTTGTTAAAAAAACAAAGACGAATGGAGCTGGAGATGGGATCATGGCTCTTACCCAGAGCTTCTGCCACTCCCTGCTCCTGTGGAGCTTCATCCATCTTCCTTTCCCAAACCCATCCAACTGCAATGCCTGGAACACTCCAAGCCAATTAATCCTTGGGAAGGCAAAAAAATTAAAAATCAGTTGAAAAATTTGTCCTGTGGGAGGTTCCTGAGGGAAGAATAAATCCAGGAACAAATGAGGTTGAGTTCTGCCAGCTGCTGGGATTTCTCCTCGGTGACCGTGGCCCTTGGATGTGGCCACTGAGGGGACCCTGGGGCCACTGAGGGGACCCTGGGGCCACCAAGGCTCTGCAGATGCCACTGTCGGTTCTGTGCCATTGGCCCTGGTTTTGGCAAGGCATTGCTGCTCCTTCCCTGCTCCCTGGAGTTAATGACCAGTGAACGAAGCTGAGAGCAAGCTCCAGTCCCTGGAACCCCGAGGTTTGCTGGTGCCACATCCCCAAACCAGGGATTTGGACAGGGAAGTGTTTTCCAGGGAAGTGTTTTCCCCCTTCTGGAGCTGCAGGCAGGGGTGGATGAGGGGCAGCATTCTGTGTCTGGGCCGTGCTGGGTGGAAACTTTGGGATTTTAGCCCCAAATCTGTTTGTCAAGGACAGGCTGAGGCCTGGTGGCTCCTTTCCAGTCCCAGGGGGGGTTTTATTATGGAATGTGAATCCCTATCCCAGGCAAGGGAGTATTTCTCTGGAAGTGAAGCCTCTCAGCAGGAATCCCTCGTTCTGCTGCCCCTTCTGCCCCCAGGGACATCCCAGGAAATGCCATCCCTGGGAAGCTGCCCCAGTTCCTTATTTGCTTTTTCATCCCCATGTGCCATTCCCTTGCTGCAGTCCCTGCTCTGGCACAGAATCCTGGGGGGCTGTGGGGTTGTTCTGAGCCCCACCCAACTGTGGGCTCTGCTGCTGGGGACACTGGGATGCTTCCTGCTGGGAATGGGTCAGGGAATGTCAAAAGGTTTGGAAGGGACCCTAAAGCCCATCCAGACCCTCAGGGTTGGGGCCTGCAGGAGGGATCCCAAATTGTGGGGTTGCAGAGCTGAGCTGTGGGGTTGCAGGAGATCCTGAGCTGTGGGGTTGCAGGAGCTGCCCCCACCCCGCAGTGCTGCAGTCTGACCAAACCCGACCCTGGCCATGTTTAATGCAGCCCTCCCAGTGCCGGGTGAGAGGGAAAGGGAAGCCCAGCAGTCCCTGGAGGCTGGAGAGTCCCTGTTTTACCCTGTTTACCTCCCAGGGCCATCATTTCCCCCTGACCTCCTCCAGCCCAGCACTGCTGCCCACCCCTGTCTGGCTCCGTGGGTTTTCTCCTGAGCTGTTTTTTGGGATGTGCTTGTGCTGAGCCCCAGCTGTGCTGGGATTTCTTTGCTGTGGGTTCCCAAAGTGGTGGGTGTGGCTGGGGAGCTTTGGGGTTTGCTGAGGGCTCACCTGGGCAGGTGCTGGGGGTTCAGCCTGGGAGTCACTGATGTTCAATGTGACAGGCACTGCCTCAAATCCCTCCCAAAAGCTTCCCAGAACCTCAGAACTACCCAGCTGCGAAAGCCCTGTAAGACCATGGAGGCCAGCCCGTGGCCTGCCACCCCCTTGTCCCCAAGTGCCACCTCCAGGCTTGGCTCAGCCCTCAGGGCTGGGGCTGCTGGGGGAGCTGCCTGCTTTCCCTGCTTTCCCTGCCTGCCCTGCATCCCTGGCAGTGCCAGGCTGCTCTCCTGCTGTCCTGGTTTAGGGCAAATCTGGGAGAAAACCTCCAGAANGAGGTGAGCCGGCTGATAACAAGACAAAACAAACTCCACTTTTTGGAGCCAGTCCTGAAGGCACAGAACGTAACATCCAACATAAACAGAACACATGACTGGGGATACAAGCACCATAACACCACCCTAGGACACCTGCAGCTCCAGGGAGCAAAGAGGAAGCCACAGCTCCAGGCTGTGCAAGGGGACAGGGAAGGGACCAAACCAGCGTCACCTGTGCTGCCCAGGGTGTCGTTTGTGTCATTTTGTGCTGCCGGGTGCTGGCAGAACTCGCTGCAGTTCATTAAAATCGCCCAGCCAGGGCTCCTGTGAGGCACACAATTCCCACCTGGAGCAGCTGCTCCGTCCCAGCCCCGGTGCCAGCTCTGCAGCCAGCCCAGAGGGCACCAGGAAGGAGCTCCTGGCTCAGCCTGCCCAGGAGGTCACTGGAGCTTTGCTCCCTCCCTGTCAGATCCTGCAGGGCTGCCCTGGCTCTGTCCCAGCTGCAGGGAATTATGTGAGTCCTCCCTCACCTCTGCTCCCACCCTGTCAGAGTGGGGAAATCCCCCCAGGGGTGCCCTGGATCTCTGAACTCTTCCAGGGATGGGGCAGCCAGGTGTTTTCTGGGAAAGCTGTGCCAGCCCCTTCCCACCCTCCGGAATTTTTAATCCAAATTCTCACCAAGTTTCCAAAAAAAAAAAAAAAACACCCACTCCTTTCTTCTTGGGTCACCAGCTCCTTGTGTTTTGTCCAAACCATCAGAAAAAAAAAAAAAAGTGTGGAATTGGAGTAAAATCCTCTTTGGAGCCTTGGATTTCACATCAGGCATTGCTGGGATGCTCCCCAGGCTGCAGCTTTGGCTGTGGGGATGGAGATGAGGCTCTGCAGGGAAAGCCCTGGGATGGGGAGGGTGAGGAGAGCTTTCAGTGCTCTCCCCTCTGTTTCCCTTCTGTTCCCGTGTCTGGTGTGATTTCCAGGCAGGATGGCTCTGCCAGGGATTGCACAGGAGCAGAGATGGACCGTGGATCCAACAAACAGCTCCAGGGTGGGACAGGGAGGGGTTCCCTTCACTGGGGTTTTCCTCTTGGGGATCAGGGATGTGTTGTGGTGGGAGCAGGGATCACCCTGAAGGTCCCTCCCTGTGCCTCTCCTCGAAGGGAGGAGAGAAAAAAAAGGAAAATCCATGGAAAATCCCTGATTTTCAGTGCTGGGGACAGCTCTGGAATGAGGACCTTGGGGATCTCCTCACCTGTAGGATCCAGGGGTTTTGTGGAATATGGAGGAAAACTCCTTTCCTCCAGGCAGAGCTTCTCTGAGATGTGTCCCATGGTTTTCTGTCCAGCTGCTCAGGGTAGCAGCAATTCCCAAGGGAAAATTCCCTCCCCCCTGGCATTCCCAGCATCTCCTGCTCTCATCCCCGGCTCTTCCTGGAGCTTTGATTCCTTCTTCTCCTCTCAAATCCGTTTTTCTTGACTTCCTCAGGGACAGATCTGTCAGGTGCTTTTCCATCCCCGCGGAGATCCCGGCCCTGGGAACATTCCCAGCCTGAGCCTGGGGTTCAGCAGCTCGGGGTGAGCTCCCCCCAGCCCAGAGTCCCCTTGGCTGTGCCCTTTGGGGTGGGGGAGAGGGCACTGGGTGGGTTTCATCCCACCTTTGTCCTCCTGGTGGCTCGGGGGCAGACTGGGCTGGCACACCCCGGGACTGAGCTGGGAATGCCCCCAGGATCCAGCCCTGTGCCTGGAGTTAACTCTGTTGGAGCTGGTTCCACTGGGATTAGCTGTGGCTGGAATTACCTGCATCTGTGCTGTGATTCTGCACGAAGCACAAAGAAAAATCCATGGAAACTTCTCTCTGAAAACTCTGCAGTGCCTGGGCTGGGTTAAACATGATTAAACATCATCCCTGGATTTTCAGCCTGCTGCTGTTTGTGGTAGGGAAGGAAGCTGGTGAACTCGAGATGGGAAGAGACGATGCTGACTCCAGTTCAGAAGGCTGAATAGTTTCTTTATTATAACTATATTTCAATACATTAATATATTACTTAAAGAGGAGATCTTAAAACTATATCTTAACTTCTAACTATCATATCTAACTACTCACTGTAACTTCTCTCCTGACTCCCTCCTNAAAGCCAGTAAAGCATCCAGGAATGCTTTCCCTGCCCTTCTCCTTGGAGAGGCTGGGAGTGCTGACATGGAATGTTCTTCTCCTGCCCTCAGGGACTCCCAGCTCCTGCCTCAGGAGCTGCATTTCCCAATGTTTTCCCTGGTTTCAAACTGGGCTTACACACAGGGATGGCTCCACACTGAGCTGGATAAAGGAGGAGCCCAGGGACACCCTGGAGCAGCCTCATTCTTTGTGGGAGTTTTGCGGGGCCTGGTGACAACATCATCATCATCATTATTATTATTATTATTACATTTTCACCTCCCATTCTCTCCCTATCCACAGCCAACTCCACGCTTTATTGTGATCCCAAGGTTTTAGTTCCTGCCAGGAACGGGAAGCACTGTGGGGTTCACAGGAGCTCCTCAGAGCCCATTGAAGGCTCTCTGGAGTCCAAGCTTTCTCCTCATTCTGTGAGAGTTGCAGGCTGAGTGTGGCCAGGCAGCCCTGCAAGGGAAGGTTCACTCTGAGGTTAATGCACTTTATCCATCACTTAAAATTCCTGGTGATTTTTCCAGCTGAGCCACCAAGTTCATCCAGGCGAGCTCGGGGAAAAACAAGGGAGCAGCTCCTGAAAGCCCCCCCGGACCAGGGGGGAATGCACATTTTGGGAGCTTTTTTTGCAAAAAATTGGGCAGAAAAAGTGGGATTTTTCCTGAAAATCCTGGCAGTTCATCCTGGAATGGGATGAAGTTCCTTGGGGGAGTTCAGTGCCTGTGCTGAGCCCATCCTGCAGTGTCCTCAACTCCCCGATCCCAGGGAATGCCATAAGCTCTGTCACTTCTCATTTTCCTGTTATTCCCAGCTCAGTTTTGGCTTTTGAGATGCTTTTCCTTGTTGTTCCTTTGGCATCACCCAGCCCTGTCCTGAGCCCTGATCCCATTCCCTTTCCATCCCTGTCCTGAGCCCTGATCCCTTTCCCAGCTCTCTCCTGAGCCCTGATCCCTTCCCCATCCCTGTCCTGAGCCCTGATCCTTTCCCAGCTCTCTCCTGAGCCATGACCCCGTTCCCTTTCCCCCCTGCAGCAGGATTTGGAGCAGACAGGAGTTCTGAGTGCTTTCATCCCATGCAGCCTGTTCCTTCAGGGAGGGCAGGGATGGATTTATTGCCCACAAACCTTCCCTGGGAGTGGGGCTGGTCACTCCCTGGGTTCCAGTGCAGGGTGGGATGCAGGGAATGAGCAGCATCCCTCACACCAGGGCAATGCTGAGGGCTGGGCTGTTTTTATTGAGAAGGGATTTGGGATGGGTTTTTGTCTGCTGGCAGATGGGAATGGGAAGGAGCTGGGGGATCCCGGGATTTGCTGCTCTGGTGGGGACAGAGGGACATCCCCAAGGTCCTGGAGGAGTCAGGGGCAGAGGATGGAGATGAGTGGGAATTCTGGGGCTCTGTGGCTCCCGTTGGGTATTTCAGGGGGACACAGAAAGGGATTTTTTGTCTGTGGGATCCAATTCCTCAGAGGAGATTCAGGGAGACTCATCCAGCTCTGACCTCTGCTCCCTGTGACAGGGACAGGCGCCAGGGAACTGCTGGAGCTGTGCCAGGGGAATTTGGGATGGAGATCAGGGAAAGGTTCTTCCCCCAGAGGTGCTGGCACTGCCCAGGCTCCCCAGGGAATGGACATGGCCCTGAGGCTGCCAGAGCTCCAGGAGTGTTTGGACAGTGCTGCCAGGGATGCCCAGGGTGGGATTGTTGGAGTGTCTGGGCAGGGCCAGGGGGGGGGCTGGGTGATCCTGGGGGTCCTTCCCAGCTCAGGATATTCCAGGATTCTGTCCTTTCAGGGACTGAAATTCTCCTCTTGGCCACTGCCCCGGGGGGAGCTGCCCACAGGGATAAAGCAAAAGACACAAAACTGGGGGGATTATTTTGCTGGGCAGGACAGACAGGATTGGGGTCTGGCTGTGAAGTGCTGGAATGAGTGCCTGGAATTTGGCCAGGGAAACATCCCTGATGTGAGAGGCTGGACTGGAGATCCCTGGAGAAGCCCCTGCGTGTCTGGGGACAGTGGGGACAGGGGCCCCTCTGCCCTGAGGGTCAGGAGTGTTTGGGAAGTGTTTTATGGAAGCAGGGGGGAAACAAGGAAAACTGCTGGTGCCAGGCACTGAGCCCAGCAGCACCAGAAGGATCCAGTGACCCCTTGGCTGAGCAGGGTGAGAGGTTTGTGTGCTCAGCACTGGGGCAGCAGCTTGGAATGGGAATTTGGGAGTGTGAACTCAGAGTTACTCACAAGGCCTGCAAGGAAATCAGCTCCAGAGCCCTTTGGGAATCAGAAATTTTGGGTTCAGAATGATTTGGGTTGGAAGGGATCTTCAATCCACCCAGTGCCACCCCTGCCATGGCAGGGACACCTCCCACTGTCCCAGGCTGCTCCAGCCTGGCCTTGGGCACTGCCAGGGATCCAGGGGCAGCCCCAGCTGCTCTGGCACCTCATTCCAGCCCCTCCCCAGCCTCACAGGGAAGGATTTTCTCCCAGTACCCAGGACTTGTGGTGATGTGGGACAGGCCCTGGAGCAGCAGAGCTGCTTCAGATCTTGCCTCAGTTCTTTGTCCTGAGCTCCAGGAGCAGTTTGATATTTAACAGAGCTCTGAGCTGGGCTTTGCTGGCTCCAGGCAGGATTTTCCTGCCTCCCAGAAATGGCAATTCCTTGCACAGAATTCCCTGGACTCTGAAGCCAGAACAACCTGGGCAGTTTTTCTGTGCTCAGTGTTGCTGCTGAGGTAATTCCTTGGGCAGGATTTGCAGCAATCCCTTCCAGAGGAAATAGCCAGGGATGCCTCAGGGATCCAGGGATGGGGTTGGGAATTGTCTGGATTGTTCCCAGTTCCTGGCAGGGCATGGTTCCACAGCAGGGACTCATTCCCACAGCCTGGGAAGGGATTCAGGGACAGGGGTTGGAGCCTCCTGGGCACCAAAGGGAGCCCCAGATCCCAGCTGCTTCCTCAGGGAAGAGCTGAACATCCCCCAGGGAATTCTGTGGGGTTTTGTTGGTTTTTTAAAATAAAATTTGCAAAGTCTGCTCAAAGCCAGGTGCTGCTCCTGGAGTGTTCCAGGGTGGGAATCTGAGCCACAGGTTTTCCTTGGAATCAGGGAAGAGCCTCAGACCCCTGGAGTTAATTTGGGAGTTTTAACTTGGAGTCAGTGCAGCTCTTGAGTTGGGGTTAATCCAGCTCATCCCGAGGTGCAGGAGGAAGGGGATTTTGTGTCCTTGCAGCATCTGTGGGACCTGGCAGCATTAATTGAGGTTAATTGTTCTGGCTGATTATCCCCATCGCTCCGGGAGATTTATAAAACACCTGGAAACCTTCTCTGGGGGGATTTTCGTGTTTGCCTTCCCTCTAGTCCATGTTTTGGATAAAAGAGTTGGTTTTTATGGCCACCAAACCCAGGGAGAGCCACAGAGACCTCCCAGGCCAGGGGGAAGGGCTGGTTCTTGATCAGAGCTGGTTCTTGATCATAAAAAAATAAACTTTTTGATCCCATGGGTGCAGATTCCCTGGATTTATCTGAGGATTAGGAAAAGACTTCTTAAACCTGCAGGTCCTCAACCCCAAACTGGCTTTCCCTGGGATGAGTGGGATCAGGGGGAGCAGGATCAGGGAGCTCCTGGGATCTTCAGGGCTGGGGAATGTCCTGGAGTGATGGGAGTGTGAGAGGGACAGAGGAGGAGCAGAGGGAGGGGTGGTGACAGGGAGGTGACAGGGAGGTGACAGTGGCACCACCACAGGCTCTGTCTGGCCCTGAGAACTCCAGACATTAAACTAGAACCTCAAATAAAACTTTGGGGACAGAAGGGCTTCAAAGGAAGGAGCTTGCCTTAAATCTCCAAGTCTGGAGGCTCCCAGCCAGGAATTCCCAATTCCCAGTATCCCATCCAGCCCTGCCCTCTGGCAGTGGGAGCCATTCCCTGTGTCCTGTCCCTCCATCCCTTGTCCCCAGTCCCTCTCCAGCTCTCCTGGAGCCCCTTTAGTGCCTGCAAGGGGCTCTGAGCTCTCCCTGGAGCTTCTCCTCTCCAGGTGAGCACCCCCAGCTCTCCCAGACCCCAGCTGTTCTCCTGGTGAACATTCCCTGGCTCCAGAGGGGCTCCAGCCCTTGGATCAGCTCCATGTGGGCTCTCTCCACCCCCCTGGTTTTCAGGGCTGTCAGGATAACCAACCTGAAATTCCATTTCTTTGGATCTCTTGGGAAGGTTTTGGCTTGGATAAAGTGTCCAGGGATAAAAAATCCTCCCTTTGGACTTCCCTGGCAGCCTCCCCACCCTCCCAGCCAGGAATCCCTTCCCAGTATCCCATCCATCCCTGGCACTGGGAGCCATTCCCGGGTGCCTCACCCCAAGGTGAGGCAGCCCCAGTGTCCTTCCCCTCCAGCCTTGGGCTGCTCGGGGCCATCCCAGGAATGTCCTGGTGCTCTCCAGGGCAGGCAATTCCAGCAGCCAGAGCTGTTCCCACGGAATTCCCACCACTCCCGGGCTGGAGCAGCCCCTCTGCAGCCCCCCGTGGGTGTGTGGAGCTGCCCTGGAATGCTGTGAGCTCTGCTGCACTCCCAGGGCAGCGCCTGGAGTCCTGGAATGCCAGGAGGAGCAGGGACATCCCTGCCACGGTCACACCTCCCACACCGTGGGAGCTCTCACAGATGGAGGGAGCTGAATCCTGCCGGGAATGAGGAGAGGGAATTCCAGAATTCCACACTCTGGCTGTGTCACTGCTGCCTCCCAGGATCACAATTCCAGCCCTGGGAGTTCCAGGCTGGACAGGGCTTGGAGCAGCCTGGGACAGTGGGAGGTGACCCTGCCATGGCAGGGGTGGCATGGGATGAGTTTTAAGGTCCCTCCTGTGGGAGATGGATTTGTAGGGANACCCTTCCATGATTCCCTGGTTCTTTGCTGCCTCTCCAAAGTTCCCTTCCCAAGTGCTGGAGCCATCAAAAATCAAAAATAATTCCCTGTGCTTCCTAAAGTGTCTGGAGGGCCACTTTTATGATGGGAATGTCTTTTCTATGATGGAAATACCTTTTTCAATGGACTGCAGAGGGAATTGAAGAGCCTGGAAGGTGGATCCCAGAGTTCTGGCCGGGTTATTCCAACAAATCCCTTGGAAAGGGCAGGG
>VXBC01006153.1:58117-68562 GCA_013399945.1 Ploceus nigricollis
CCCTTTAGGCCCTGGAAGTTTCCCTGGAATTTCTCCACTCTGGAATTGTCCCAGAATTTTGTTCAACCAAAGGCTGTGAGCACAAATCAAACGCAGGAAAATCCTTCCAGGGCTGTGGATGCTTCAAAAGCCTCCTTCAAAAAAAAAGAAAAAGCCCCAAATTCAAGGAAATGTTCATTGAGGGCAAACCTGGAGGAATCCAAACCCTCTGGCTTTGGGAATCTGGGAAAGCTGAGATAAGGCCCTGACAACCAACAGATGAAGCATTCAAATGCAATCTGCATTTGCAGCTTTCCTTGGAGCTTTGTTGCTCTCAGATGCCCACAGCTGGAATAGGAGCCCTCAAACCAGCAGGAATACTTGGGAAAAGGTGGGAAAAGCCTTGGAATTTGGGGTGGTGCCAGCAAGGTGACAAAGTCTGGGGCTGTTCCCTGTCCCAGGAGCTCTAAAGGTGTTTGCAAACATTGGATTTTGATTCCTGCTTTTTCCAAGAGCCTCAGGTGAAGTTTTGGGATGCTCTGCTTTCCCTTGGGAATCATCCAGGTCATTCCCTGATCCCAACCCTTCCCTGGGGGGCTCAGTTTCCTTCTGGAGGAGCTTGGAGCATTTTAATCAATCCCAGGGAGACCCCAGGGGATTTCAGGGCTGGAAAAAGCTTTGGAGATAAAAGTCTCTTCCAAAGGCTCATTACATTTAATTGGATTAATCCCTTTAGCTCAGGGATAATCTTGTGCTCCCATTTTGTGCAGTTGGTGCTTGAGACCTTCCAGGTGCTTCCCGAGGGCAATTCCTGAATTCCTGGTGCTGAGGAGGGGGTGGGAAGGGTTTTCCCTCTTAGGAATGGGTTTTTCCTCCTGGGAATGGATTTTCCATGCCTGGGAATGGGTTTTCCCTCCTGGGGACGGGTTTTCCCTCCTGGCAATGGATTTTCCATGCCTGGGAATGGGTTTTTCCTGCTGGGAATGGGTTTTCCCTGCTGGACAGGCTCTGGAAGAGTTTCTTTGTGCTGAGCAGCAGCAGGACCTGGCAGGGCTCTCTTAAACCAGCCTTGCTTGGGGCAGCTCTGGAGGAATTGAGTAATCTGGTGTGGAATGTGAAATAACCTGTTCTGGAGGAGCAGGGAATCTGCTCTGAAAGGGAAAGAAAACCTGCTCTGACCACACAGAGCCTCTGCTCTGGAATATTAAATAATCATCTCAGGGAGCCAAGAATCTGCTCTGGAGGAACAAATAATTTGCCCTGGAGGAACAAAGAATCTGTTCTGGAATATTAAACAATCTGCTCTGGGGGAATAAATAAACAGCTTGGAAAGAGCAAAGAATCTGCTCTGAAGGACAAACACACTGCTCTGGAAGGATGAAGCATCTGCTCTGAAGGAATAAATAATTTTCTCTGAAGCAATAAATAATCTGCTCTGCAATATTAAATAATCTATGCTGGGGGGGCAAAGGATTTGCTTTGAAGGGCCAAAAAGATCTGGTCTGGAGGAAAAAATCATCTGGGCTGGAATGTTAAATAATCTGATCTGGAGGAGAAAATAATTTGCTTTGAAGGAATAAAAAATCAGCTTTGGAGGAGCAAATAAACAGCTCCAAAGGAATAAAGGATCTGCTCTGAAGGAACAAATAATCTGCTCTGGAATATTAAATAATTTGCTCTGAAGGAATAAATAATCTGCTCTGGAGGAGCAAAGGATCTGCTCTGGAGGGACAAATCACCAGCTCTGGAATATGAAACTGCTCTGAGGGAGGAGCTGAGCTGCTCCCAGGGCTCCTGCTGGCCTTCCCTGGAGAGGCAGGACTGGGAAGGGCTGGACTGGCTTGGGGGATGGAGGGGAGAAGATGGATCTGTGGGGGTGAGGGGACACAGCTGGGGACAGAGAGGGACAGTGCAGGGCCCAGGGTGGGTCTGGCTGTGGGAAAGGCACCTGAATGCAGGGACTCAGCCTTTTCCTGCTGTTGTGGAGTGAGGGAAGCTCATCCTCCCTGTGCTTTAGGGACAGCTGGGGACAGTCCCTCACAGGAGCTGTGGGCACAGCTGCCCTGGCACCCTGGGGACAGTGGCAGGAGCCACAGGTGACCTGTGCTGCACCTGGGCCCCTTCCCTGTGCCCCCAGGCCACATTGCCCAGCCTCCCTCCTGTTCTGGCCCTGCAGGGTGTGCCAGTCCTGGCTGGGACAGCCTGGGGACATCCTGGGCTGGGACAGGGGACATCCTGAGCTGAGCCTGGGGACATCCTGAGCTGGGACAGGCTGGGCACATCCTGAGCCGGGGCAGCCGTGTGGCAGCAGCCCCTGAGCTGGGGTGGAGCAGTGTCACCAGTCCTGGGCACAGACGGGGCTGGCTGGGTTAGTTTGGAATTCTGGCACCTCCAGCAGGGCCAGGGGAGCCCTGGGGGGCTCTGGCNCACAGACGGGGCTGGCTGGGTGAGTTTGGAATTCTGGCACCTCCAGCAGGGCCAGGGGAGCCCTGGGGGGCTCTGGCTGTGCTGGGGGACTGCAGCCCGGGGGTGTCTGTGCTGTGGCTCTGCTTTCCCACAGCTGCTGCTCCAGGAGGAGAGGGAAGAGCCTCTGTGGGGCTGGGCAGGGTGACAGGGACCCCCCCCGAGGAGCAGCTGGGTGTTCTGGAGGGGGAGCAGACAGGGAAGGGCTTTGGGGNAGCTGGGTATTCTGGAGTGGGGCAGCAGGAAGGGAAGGGCTTTGGGGATGGAAAAGTCTCTTTTCTGTCCCTGCAAGCTCAGGGTGAGGGAAGGAAAAGGGGAGTGTCCAGAGAGGGGATGGGAGAGAGGGATTTGGTGTTAACCATCCCAAAATGTGCCAGGCAGGGGAGGCAGAATTCCTGGTCTTTGTGAGGAAAGACGGCTTGGAATCCAGGGCTGTGGAATTGTTCAGGTTGGGAAAGTCCTCTGAGATGAGTCCAGCATCCCCCAGCACTGCCAAGGCCACCACTGGCTCCTGTCCCCACGTGTCACATCCACCTGGTTTTAAACCCCTGCAAGGTCAGGGGCTCCCCCACTGGAGCAGCCATTCCATGAAGGAATTTCCCCAAAATCCAAGGAAGCCTCCCCTGGCACAGCCCGAGGCTGTTCCCTCTGGCATGGAATTCATGCCTGGAGAAAAAGGGCTCTGAGCCAGCTCTGCCCTCCCCTGGGATCTGCTCACCTCTGATCCACTGGGCGCCTTCAGCTCTCTTGGAATTGTCACTGCCAGGGAGGGATCCCATCTTCCCTGCCCACATCCAACATCTCCCCAGACCCAAAGTCTGGAGCCAGCCCCAGTCTGGTCCAGTGGGGAGCAGAGGATCCCCCAGTTTGCTCCTCCAGCCCCCAGAGTGATCCCCTGAGGGCTTCTCTCCATCATTTTCCCAACCTTTTCCTCCAAGTCCTGCAGGTCCTGCAGACTCCCTGTAACTCCAGGCTGGAGCAGCTCAGAACGCACATCCCAAGGGACATCAGAGCTGATTCTGAGGGGAAAATCTCAAAGCCCCTCTTTATTTGCACCCTCAGCTGGGGCTGGGACCTGGCTGGAGTGTCCCCAGAAGGATGGGTTGGGGTTGGTATCCCGGGGTAACCTGGTCCAGTCTGGAGCCTTTGTTTTTCCTGCTGGTGGAAATGTTCTGCTCCCGTCTGGTGTTTGCCTGGGAATATTTATAGAGAGGATCCAGAGCTTTCCCCTCGCCAGACACAACCCAAGCTGTGCTGGACTCCTCCCAAATCCCGCCTTTCCCACTCCTCTTCCCATCCCAGCCACTCCTGGGGTGCTCCTTTCCCTGTCCCCATCCATCCCCACTGTGACCAGAGCTGGGGGTGGCATTTCCACTGCCAGGGCTCCTGGAGCCCTGTCCCCTGGGAAGGTGGATTTGGGAGGGGGATGGGATGAAATCCAGACTGGTGCCACCCCACCCTCCATAACTCCTTAAAAAGGGATTTTCCATCTCAGTAAGTCAAGGGATGGGGTGGATGCATCATCACCATGGTGACCACTGGGATCGATGGTCAGCTCTGAGGTGGCCACAAGTTGAGGAATTCCCTTGTTTGTCTCTCTTGGAAAATCCATCTGGATTCAGCTCATCCTTATCCATTGCTGGATTTCACCTCCTGCTGTTTTCTCCCCATTCCTTGAAAACCTTCCAGTGCCAGCCCCAGCATTTCCTACCCCAATTCCCACCAGCCTGGCACTGAGGGATATTTTGGTCCGTTTTCCCTCTCTTCAGCCCAGTTCCAGCAGCCTGAGCTGCCTGGACTTTTCCCAAGTTGGTTGGGAAATCCTGCCCCTCCTGCTGCCCCAGAGCTGGGAATGGCACCAAAACTCACTGAAAATGTTTTATATTTCCATTTATTTATCCATAAAATCCTCCATAGAGGGGGTGGCAGGAGGGGACAGGGCTGGGGGGACATCTGGGGACACTGAGGGACAAAGGGAGGGAGGTGCTGCAATGCTTAGGGATACAGAGAGGGAAAATCCTTTCCTGGAGAGGAGACGCTCCAGGGAGAGCTCAGAGCCCCTTGCAGGACCCAAAGGGGCTCCAGGAGATCTGGAGANGTGGCAGCAGCTCTGCCAGGACCCCTCCTCACCCCTGGGAATTCTGTTCCCTCTGGCTCCTCCAGCAGCCAGAACCAGCAGCAGCTTTTCCCTATTTAATTTTTCAGGCTGTTCCAGGGGAAGCAGCGAAGCTCCTGGAGGGGGAGGGATGAGCAGGATCTGGTTCTGTGCCTTTCAGAGCTGTTTTCCCTTATTTTGATTTATTTGGGATCATCCCAGTCCCTGGGGGCAGCAGCTGAACAAGACTGGCAGATGGGTGACACCCCCGGCTCCGGTGCCGGGAACATCCCTCCCTCCCTCCTTCCCTCCCTCCCTCCCTGCAGGGAATCTCTGCTCCCTCCCCGCCCCCTGTTCCTGCCAGCCGCTCCCGAGGCTGCCGGAGGTACCGGGATGGCTCCGGAGGCTTTGGCTCCGCTCCCTCCTGCCCCTTCACTGCCATGTGTGATTCCCCAGGGATGCTGAGGCGGGAAGGGCATTTTTATTCCTTCCCCAGCACGGAGAAATCGTGGAAGCAGCATCCCAGGAGCATCCCTGCCTGCCCTGGGATGACCCCTGGGAGAGCAGCTTCCCAGACATTTGTTCCCTCCTTTTCATGATTAAAAATTAAGCTTAATAGGACACAGGCAAGGAGGTGGAATATTGAATTCCTGGCTCCTGCTCATCCAACAAAACCTTTCCCAGCCTGGGGCTGGAATCCTGGTGCTTCCTCCTGCTCCTGGATTATGTAAGGAGCTTTTTAATAACATCCATGGAGCTCTGGGTCTTCTGTCTCTGCTGCCTCCTCCTTTCACTGCCACGTGTGATTCCCAAGGGATGCTGAGGTGGGAAGGGGATTTGTATTCCTTGAGCATTCCAGCATCACCTGGCAGGAGCATCCCTGCCTGCCCTGGGATGACCCAGGAGAGCAGCTTCCAGACATTTATTCCCTCTTTTCAATGATTAAATAGGAGCAAGGAGCTGGAATATTGAACTCCAGGGTCCTGCTCATCCAGCAAAACCTTTCCCAGCCCTGGGCTGGAATCCTGACGCTTTCTCCTGCTCCTGGATTATGTAAGGAGCTTTTTAATAATATCCGTGGAGCCATCTGGCCCCAGATTTGGGATGCAAATGCAATATGTTCCCTAAAAATAGCACAGCGGCTCCATGGGGTTGTACAACACCTCCTGCTCCTGGGGAAGGGAGGGAGCTGGGAAAGGAGGGAGCAGGGAAAAACCTCCTCTCCAGGCTGGGGAGGAGCTCTGGAGTCCCAGCTCCTGCCCCTTCCCACTCCATGGCCCAGGGATGGGGTGGAAGGCACCCAAATAAACGAAAAGTGGGAGATAAATCAGGAATTTCTGTAGGGAGGCTTGGAGTCCCAGCCCAGGGTAGGTGGGAGCTGGGGTTTGTCCTGGGTGTTTATCCCAGCTGATGCTGTAGGAATTCCAGAACCATGGAATGCTTTGGGTTGGGAGGGACTTTAAAGTCCATCCTTTGGGAAGGGACACCTCCCCCTGTCCCAGGTTCTCCAAGCCCTGTCCAGCCTGGCCTGGGACACATCCAGGCTGGAATTCCAGAGGTGCCAGAGGGAAGCATTGGCTCCGTGCCCTCATCCCTTGGGATCAGACTGCAGAGACCCCTTTGCTTCTTCCCCAGCCTCTGCTCCATCCCAAATTCCCTCTGTCTCCCTCTTTTGCTGGCAAAGAGGGAGACTTTTTCCTTTTCCCTGCTCTCTCCCATTCCTGCCGTGTCCTTCTCCCTGAAGCCAAGGGAAGTGACAGCAGAGGGGTCATTCTGTGGTGACACCTGGGGTGACTCCAAACCACCCTGGGCAGCCCTTCCAGGGCCTGACCACCCTTTCCATGAGGGAATTTGCCCTGAACCCAACTGAGCCTGCCCTGACACAGCCTGGGGCCGTTCCCTCTCACCCTGTCCCCTTTTCCCAGGAGAAATCCTCATCCCCCTGCTGCCTCACCCTGTCTGGGAGCTGTGGAGTCAGAAGCTCCCCCGAGCCTCCTTTTCTCCAGGTGGATTTATTCCCTTGGATCCAGCCAGGCTGGGCTCCCCCAGACCCCACACACTCCCAGGACATGGCTCCTGCTGTATCCCAGGGGAGCAGCCCGTTTCCCAGCTGGATGTGGCACACAGCTCCCTCTTATCCAGGAGGCAATTTCTTGTCCCTGATTGCTCCCGGAGCTCAGCCCACAGCAAAAACACCCCCAGGACAAATCTGGAGTGAGATTTTCCCTGGAAAAGCTGCGTGGCCTCAGCTGGGATCAAGCTCAGATTCCAGCTTCACCTCCCCATTCCCAGGGAACTGAAAGCCCAACTCCATGGAAATCAGAGCACTCTCAGGCAGCCAGACTGGTGGAACTGGTGCCTTCACAACTCCACATTTCCCAGGCTGGGCTTGCAGCTCCCACTTCCTTGGAGCCATGTTTCCATGGCAATTGGATTTTTTGTTTCAATGTATATGCCTTGGTTTGAACAGACAGGTGTCTGCTGAGGAAGGCAGGAACCTCCCCTGAAATGGAAAATGCAAACCCCCTCCCCCTGAATTGTTATAAATTTGNCATGAACAGCAGAGAACTGCCCCAGCTCTGACAGATGATAAGAGAATTCACATCCCCAGGCACAGCTTGCATTTCCAACCCAAGACAGAGGAAATCCTTGTCTGGGAAAAACGTCAGTGTTGGGAGTTTGCCCAAGATTCCTGCCTGGATATGGAGGGGTTGGAGGGGCAGGAGATTCCTTGGGAGCACAGGAAGCATCCAGGGATCCCCTGCTCAGCAGGGCCTGGGGGTGACCTGGGGACACAAATCCAAGTCCCAGATGCTTCCTGGAATAATGAGGAATGTGGGAGGATTTTGGGAATCTCGGGGTTGGTGGAAACAGAGCACACCCAGAGCAGCTTTTGGGTGCTGGGAATTCCTGCCCTTCCCAGGGGTCACACAGGAGGTTCCTGGGAAGCAGGGGATCCCTGGAATACGGGGGATCCCTGAGCAGTTGTGGGAGCCCTGGGAAGAGGAAATCCCTGGGAAGAGCGAATCCCTGGAAAGCTGGGAATCCCCAGGAAGGTTGGAGATCCCTGGGAAGGTGGGGGAGCCCTGGCTCATCGTTTCCATGGTGATACCAAGCAAAGGATGCTGGAAAACCTCGGGATGAACTCAGCATCCCACAGCATTCCCAGGCATGCCTGGCCCCTGCTCCAGGTCCTTCCTTCCCGAGGAACACCAGGAATCCTGATCCCAGAGTGCCCTCCAGGGATGCACATCTGGGCTCCCTGCCAGATGTGGCTCCGGGGGCTGCCCCGGGGCCCCTCCTGGGGTTTGGGGGCACCTGGGGATGGGGGGAGCCCTTGGAGACACTTCCAGCCCAAGGAATTCCTTGTGGTGTCATCCCAGTTTTACAGAGGGGGAAACTGAGGCCAAGGACAGTGAAAACCTTTCCCAGCTCTGTTCCCTCTGTCCAGAGCAGGAGATTTATGGGAATTAACTGAGGAATTCCCAGATGGAGTCATGTGGGACCTGCTTTGGCTTTCTCCAAGCAGGAATATCCCTCCTGGAGCTGCTGACTGGGCATGACAATTCCAGAGCTGCAGGATAACAGTTCCAGAGCTGGGGATAACAATTCCAGAGCTGTGGGATAACAGTTCCAGAAGTGAGGAATAACAATTCCAGAGCTGTGGGATAACAGTTCCAGAAGTGAGGAATAACAATTCCAGAGCTGTGGGATAACAATTCCAGGGCTGCAGGATCACAATTCCAGGACTCAGGATAACAATTCCAGAGCTGGGGATAACAACTCCACAGGATAATAATTCCAGAGCTGTGGGATAACAGTTCCAGAAGTGAGGAATAACAATTTCAGAGCTGGGGATAACAATTCCACCAGAAACACCTCCCAGCTCTGGCTGTATCCTCATTTCCCAACAAATCAGTGCCAGGATCAGCTCCAGCTGCTCATTCCCAGGGGGAATTGGATGTGTTTGGACAGGGTGAGAGGAAAGCTCCAGCTTTTGGGATTTTAATTCCCGAGTTTTCAGGGATGAAAACTCAGAAGTTTTCAGGGAGCTCTGCTGGAGCTCCCTGTAGAGTTTTCCAGGGATGCTCTTCCCAAAAAAGTCATGGAAAGGCAACAGCAGGAGTAGGAAGCTGAGCTTCCCTCTGCAGCCAGCTGGGAGCAGGTTCTGAATTAATCCCAGATTTAATTCCAGCTCCTTTAATCGTGCAGGGGAAAGAGCAGCTCAGGATTTGTAGGGAAACCCCACCCTGGGAGCAGGAATGGATTGAATGTGTGGGAAAATGCAGGAATTCTGGATTATTCCCAACCTGGAATGCTCTAAAACCTGAATTTCCAGGCTCTGAGAGTGGGGCTGGAGGTGAAGGAAGGGGTTGGGCTTCCCCACATCCCTGAATAAGGTCTAAAACTGAGACGTGCCAAATCCCAAGGGATTGGGATTGATTTTGAATTTATCTGACCCAATCCAAAGGTTTCAGGGCTAGTTTTCCCCACATTGATCGGTGATTCCAAAAAATGGGCTCAGGATTCACTGGGAGACTCTGCTGGGTGCAGGAATGGATTTACTGTATGGAAAAATGCAGTTTCCAAGGAATTTTTTATTATTCCCAACCTGGAATGGGCTGTAAACTGAATTTCCAAGCCCTGAGAGTGTTCCCAATATCCCAAACAAGGTTAAAAACTGGGAGGTGCAACCCAAATCCCAACGGATTGGGACTGATTTTAGTTTCTCTGAGCAAATCTACGGATTCCAGGATTATTTTTCCCCACAGTGACGGGTGTTTATAAAAAATGGGAAGAGCAGTGACTCAGCCCCAGAGGTCCAGGAGAAATTCCCAGAAAAAGCCATTCCAAATGATGCTAAAATTGGAAAAAAAATCTGTCAAATTGGAAAAAAAAAAGTCAAATTGTCAAAAGTTACTAGAATTTTAAATAGGAATAAAATCATGGCTGGGAATTTTCCCTGGGACATTCAGAGCCCTCTCCAGTGCCAGGGGGTGCCACGGAGCCCTTTGGGACTTGCTCTGTCCTGGGAAAATTCCTTCAGAAATGAACGACCCCAAACCCAGATTTTTGGTGCTGCTGGGCCCTCCCTTTTCCCACAATTCCAAGAAATATTTAATCCCCACTAAAGCTCCTGAATCCCAGCATGAGTGTGGAATATTTAGGATGCAGTTATCGAGTTCTGATCCAGGCATTTCCATGCAAGCTGGGCTTTTAACTTGCCTCTCCTAGCAGCAAACAGGAATTTTGGAAGGAATCGATTTTTTATGAGAAGGGACAATTTTTCCCAAGCCAATTCCATGGTTTTGGTTTCATCCTTGTGCAGGAAAAACAAGGAAAGCTGCCTGGGGTTGGCAGCTCCTCTAAAAGAATCCTGTTTGTTTTGTTTTCCTGGGTATCATCACTGCTGGAATTCTGCAGTTGTGGGGTTTAATCCCAAAGTTTTTCCATGCTGTGGCCTTTCCCTCCCTTTCCGTGGGCAGCACTGGCTTCATTCCAGGATTTGCCATTTAAAATTCCAAATCCTGCTGGTTTTAAGATTAGTTTGGATACCTGCAGGCTGGATCTTGGTGTGGATGGACAGGGATTTACCCATGGACAGACCCCTGGGCATGGGAAATCCATGGAATTAGAGCTGGGGCAGGTGCAGAAATGGGCAGAGGAGTTTGGGATGGAAAATATTTTGGGAAAATTCCTGTTGCCCAACAAATTAAACTAAACAGGAGTTTTTTCATCTGAGGTGTCAGAGAATTACTGAGGCAAGCAGATGGAATCTCCTCCGGAGTGCTGGAAGGGGATCAACACCCGGCAGAGCCGCGGGGGCGGGAGCGGGAATTGGGATGGGAATGGGGTGGGAATGGGATGGGACTGGGATGGGACTGGGATGGAATTGGGATGGGACTGG
>VXBC01006153.1:68724-79455 GCA_013399945.1 Ploceus nigricollis
TGGGATGGGATTGGGATGGGACTGGGATGGGACTGGGATGGGATTGGGATGGGATGGGGATGTTCTCCATCACCAAAGGCATTTGGGAAGAGCTGGCAGGGGTTTGTTCCCAAACACTGTGGGAATGTGTGGTTTGGGGTGGGGTTTTCCCAGGAGGTGACAGCACTGTCTGGCCTGGGGTCTCCAGAATTCCAGACTCCTGGCTCAGCCCTTGGCCATGGCTTTGCTGAGCTGGGAGGTGACACCTTGGAGGGGCTGGAAGGGAGGGGATCTGAGCACTGGGATGCTCCCGTTTGTCCTGGCAAATCCCAACCCAAACCCATCCCACCTGTGGGGTCTCACTTTGCTTGCCTTGGCAGCTCCTGGGTGAGCTCAGGTGGGATTTTGTGAAGGAATTCCTCCCTGGGAGGGTGGGCAGGCCGTGGCACAGGGTGCCCAGAGCAGCTGTGGCTGCCCCTGGATCCCTGGCAGTGCCCATGGCCAGGTTGGACACTGGGGATTGGAGCAGTCTGGGATAGTGGAAGGTGTCCCTGCCATGGCAGGGGTGGCACTGGGTGGGTTTAAGGTCCCTTCCAACCCAAACCATTCCAGGATTCCATGATCTTGTGAGGAAAATCCTCTTGGGAGAAGGCAACAGATCCCTTTGCCAGCAGAGTTAAATCCTGAATTTCCTGAGATCCACAAAACCTCATCCAGAGTCTCCTCATTGTCCCCTTGTCCCCTCCCCGTGTCCTCCCAACCCTCTTTGTGCAGACCCTGGAGAAGCAGCTCCAGAGCTGGGAATGGCTGGGATTCCCTGCTCCCGAGGTTCTCCCAGAAATTGAAATGCACAATGGAATTGTAGGGAAATGCTATGGAAGAGTGGGAGGCTGAGGAATGATTCATCCTCCAACAGAAACTCCTCAGATGTGGAGGTGGCCCTGCTGGCCACCAGCGTGGATCCAGATCCAGGAATATTCCAGGTTTAGGTCAAATTGGGTCTCTTTAACAGCTTCCTCTGTCAATCCTTAGTCCCAGATGGAATCTGGGGTTTGCTGGGATGTGAGAGCAGCAGGAATCCCAAGGAGAGGAGGTGACACCCCTGGGTGTGTGGGGACAGGAGCCCACGGGGCTGATCTGATCTCATCAGTTCTGCTTCCAAAGCCACTCTGTGACCTTTTCCCATTCATTTTAGTGGAAAAGAGGGACTGACCTTGAGTTACTCCACATGGATTTGGGATGTGGAAACCTCCCATCACCCCGAGCTCTGATGTGACCAAGCCCAAAAGGCTTTTCCAGCTTGGAGCAGCAGCCAAACCCAAAATTCCTTGAAATTTAGGACATTTTTAATGTCATTTCCTGACCAGCATTCCCAAGTGGCCTCGGGCTGTGCCAGGGATGGGCATCCATGAATTCATGAATCCTCAGTATTGGAGCCCTCCTGGAGAGTGGGAACGGCTCGGGCTGGGGAAGGAGGAGTTGGTTTGGTTTGGTGATGTGGGAATGTCACCAAAGTGTCCTGGAACCAAATTCCAGCTGGAAAGGGGAGGTCCCCTCCTGGTTTCTCTTCCTTGGAAGTTCAGAGCAGGCTGGAGCCGCTATTCCAGGGAGGGGGAGCTGGGATCAAGAGCTGGGGATGCTCCTGGTGCCGATGGGATGAGGCCCAGGAGTGTCTGCTCCTAGCAGATCCTGCTGCTGGATTTCCTCCCTCAGTTACCAGGGATCAGATCATCCAGGTGGGAACATTCCAGCTGTTCCTGAGCTCCTTAACCTCCCCCATCTCTTCCAGAGGAGACGACGTTCGAGGCCGGAGTCAAAGTGCAGATCCACAGCCAGTCCGAGCCTCCCTTCGTCCAGGAGCTGGGATTTGGGGTGGCCCCCGGATTCCAGACCTTTGTGGCCACCCAGGAGCAAAGGGTAAGTCCCAGATTCCCATTCCACCCCGGGACCCCTCCAGAGCTTCCTGGGACAGGTTCCTTCTCCATAATTGATGCCCCTTGAAATGCAGCTCCATCATTAACAGGTTTTTGATGCCTTGCTTCAAATTTCTTGGGATGAGGGCAGCTTTTCCAGGTTATCTCCCATGGTTATTCCCACAGTCCTGCATTCCCACCGTTCCTAAAGTCCCACAGTGATTCCATCTCCAGGATGGATTTCATCCCTGGTGACTTCCCTGCTTTGCACTTCCATGGTTGGAGCTGAGCTGTGGCAGCTCCGAGTGCTGGGTCCTGTCCAACACACTGGGGCTTTCCCAGAAAAAACACATTCCAAGGATGTAAAAAGAGGCAGGAGGACAGAATTTCCTGATGGAGAACAGCGGGAATCTTTCAGGTGACACCAGAATATCCACATGATTTATGACAAACTCTCCTGGGAGACCTGGGAATCATCAGCTTCCGTGAATCCCAGCAGTGACACATCCACATGGATGGATGGATGGATGAAGGATGGATGGATGATGGCTGGATGATGGATGGATGCTGGATGGATGAGGGATGGATGGATGGAGGGATGATGGATGATGGATGGAGGATGGATGGATGATGGCTGGATGATGGATGGATGCTGGATGGATGAGGGATGGATGGATGGAGGGATGATGGATGATGGATGGAGGATGGATGGATGATGGCTGGATGATGGATGGATGCTGGATGGATGAGGGATGGATGGATGGAGGGATGATGGATGATGGATGGAGGATGGATGGATGATGGCTGGATGATGGATGGATGCTGGATGGATGAGGGATGGATGGATGGAGGGATGATGGATGATGGATGGAGGATGGATGGATGATGGCTGGATGATGGATGGATGCTGGATGGATGAGGGATGGATGGATGGAGGGATGATGGATGATGGATGGAGGATGGATGGATGATGGCTGGATGATGGATGGATGCTGGATGGATGAGGGATGGATGGATGGAGGGATGATGGATGATGGATGGAGGATGGATGGATGATGGCTGGATGATGGATGGATGCTGGATGGATGAGGGATGGATGGATGGAGGGATGATGGATGATGGATGGAGGATGGATGGATGATGGCTGGATGATGGATGGATGCTGGATGGATGAGGGATGGATGGATGGAGGGATGATGGATGATGGATGGAGGATGGATGGATGATGGCTGGATGATGGATGGATGCTGGATGGATGAGGGATGGATGGATGGAGGGATGATGGATGATGGATGGATGATGGATGGATGGATGGAAAGGGCTGGACAGGGCATCATGTGGTGCCTGATGCTCAAAGATTTTGGGAACAGCTCCTCGAGTCAGACCCCCCTGGCAGCTCCAGCAGTGATTGAAAGGATTTCTCTTCCTTAAAAATCCCATCCTGGACAGGATTTGGGAGCAGGGCTGGGAGCTGGAGCCTGCAGAGAGGATCTCAAGGACTTTGGGTTAAATTGGTGCAAATTCAAGGCTTTGCTGCAGCTGCTGGAATCCTTTCCCACCCCATTTCCAGCACTGCCTATTCATATTTCCACTGAAAAATGAGAATTCCAACCAGAGCATCATCCAGATGAGAGAGAGGGGAAAACATTCCTCCCCAAATCCCCCCTTCCACATGGGAGGTGTAGAGGACAGAAGAGCAGATTTAGGGACTCTCAGCTCAAGGGTGTCCCTTTTTCCAGGGGTTTTGCCAGAGTTTTGCTGATGGGAGAGGGAAGGGCTCATTCCTGGGGTTTTCTGGTTTCTTTAAAATGATCTGAGAGCTCCAAAGCCTTTTCTCAGGAGAGCTGGAGGGATCTCCAGCATTCAGCTCCCACCCCAATCCCTCTTCCCAGAAAGTAATTTTTAACCTAATTACAGCCATTAATAGCTTCCTCTAATTAATTATTAGTCCTTGGGGACCTTCTGGGCTTCCCCCACCTTCCCAATGTGCAGCTTTTATCCCAGTCCCTGATTTAGTCTGGGTTTTTCCAACTAAATCTCTCTGCCTGTGCTGCTCCTTTAATAAACCAGAGCCAAAGGTGGAACAGCTCCAGGAAAATCCCCCAGGGATGAGCCCAGGCAGTTATTGGGGTCCTGAACCCAGAGTTTTACATCCTGGGCCATAAATGAAATGATCCTGCAGCTGGAAAAAACAGGAATGAAGAAAAAGTGGAGCTGATTTCCCATCTTCCAGCTCAGAGCAGCCTCGGGGAGTTAAAAGCTCTTTCTCCAGGGATAAATAGTGTGGAGTGGGGAAGATTTGGGAGGGTGGGAGCTGTGGATCCTCTGTGGGACAGAATTTGGGGTGTGGGGGGTCCATTCCTGGCTCTGGAATCATTCCCTGTGGCCCTGCTCAAATCCCTCCCTTCTTTCCCCATCCCACTCTGGAAATCAGAGCATTCCCTGGGCTTTGCTGCCTGATTTTCTGCCTTCCCAGGGCTGCAGCTGCTCAGCACCAGTGAGGATTCACATCCTGGGACCAGGACATAAATCCTGGCTTTCCACCCAGAGCTTCCCAAAATCCCCCTGTCCAGAGCCAGCTCTGCTCCGTGATTGGGATCTCATTAAATCTCCCTTCCCAATGAGCTCTCAGGCTGGAAAAATGGGAATTAAATCAGCTTTGCTCCTCCTCCTGCAGTGGCTGAGCCCTGCAGTGGTTCCTGCAAGGAGACACTTCTGAGATGCATTTCCCACCTTGGGAGTTAATGCAGGAGTGACCTTGGGAGGGACCTGGCAGTGTCAGGGTGGAAATGCTGAGTCAGCAACAAAAACTCCTGAGAAAGCAATTCCAGCAGGAGGTTTGTCCATAAAATGTGGTGGATGGGTTACAGAGGCCAGGCTGCTTCTGGACACGTGGCCAAGGGAGACATTTCCTGGTTTAAAAAATTTTAAAAATTGTTCATCCTGGAGGAGACACCAGGGGTGACCAAACTGGGACCTTCCAGGACCTGAAGGGGCTGCAGGAAAAATGGAGAGGGAATCTTTCCAAGGGCTGGAGGGACAGGACACAGGGAATGGCTCCCAGTGCCGGAGGGCAGGGATGGATGGGATATGGGGAATTGGGAATTGTTCCCTGGCAGGGTGGGCAGGCCCTGGCACAGGGTGCCCAGAGCAGCTGGGGCTGCCCCTGGATCCCTGGCAGTGCCCAAGGCCAGGTTGGACACTGGGGCTTGGAGCAGCCTGGGACAGTGGGAGGTGTCCCTGCCATGGCAGGCGTGGCACTGGATGGGTTTTAGATCCCTTCCCACCCAAACCATTCCAGGATTCCATGAAATCCCAGACTGGAGCAATCCCTGCAGTTCAGGGCAGCCAGGGCTGAGCTCCCTGAGGGAAGCAGGAGCCAGGACAGGATGGATGATTGGAATGAGAACAGGAGGCTCTGGGTGGAAAATCCTCCCTGGATCCCCTCCGTGCCCGAGTGCAGAGGGGAAGGAGCTGGAGGGGTTCCCATGGAGCCCACAGCTGCTGCCCTGGGGCTTTCACCCCATTTCCCATGGGATGAACCCCACAGTCCCATCCCAGCTGGGGCTCCCTGTGCCTCCCCAGGGGTGTTCTGGGATCTCTGGTATTGTAAAAACAGGGCGACCCCATGGGAGATGAGATAAGAAGGATGTCCAAGGATATCAGAAGGCTTTTGAGGTGCTGAATATACTTTTTATTAAAGATATACTAAAATACATTAATAATAATTGAAGAGAGGCTATTCTATATACTTACATCTAACTTACCTATCTCAGACTTGTATATCTCATCTCGTGACCTTCAATCCAAGTCCAGACACAGCTGGACCAGGATTGGTCACTGAAGATAAACAATCTCCACTTCACATTCCACAGGGAAGAACAGAGAACAGAGATAAGGATTATTTTCCTTTGTCTGCAGCTCTTTCATGTCTTTCCCAGCAAATCTTTAGGAAAAGTCTGTGCCCCGTTCTCCTCTTAGAGAGGAGCGAGGCAACACTCTGGGAGCGTTTCCATGGCAGGTCCTGAGTGTGTGGATGAGGTTTGTGTGCTCCTGAGCAGGAGCTGGCACAGGGAAGGATCCATCACCTCCAGAGGGATCCCAAGGGAGGCCAGGACCCCCTGGAACTGGGAATTGCCCTTCAGCTCCCACCACTCCTGGATTTGGATGGATCCCCTTCCATCTTCCCCTTCCCTGGCACTTTTGGGTGAGCCTGGTGTTGGAATCTCCCCCCCCAGACCTTGGGAAGCTGCACTATCCCTGCACTATTCCCCTTTTCCCTGACCATGGCACCAAGGCTTGGATGGACACACTAAAATCCATACTTTGAAGGGCTGATCCCATGGAGAAAGAGAAATTCCTCCTTCTTCCCTTTTTCCAGGCTGTTTTTTGCAGCATCTCAGCATCACCCAAACCTCTTCCATCAGGAATGGGATCAGACTTCCCAACAGAGCTGCACAGGACATCCAGGGAAGATGGAAAGCACCTGGAAAAGGGCAATTCCTGCCAAATTGGCCATAAAAATTCCAGAGGCTTCAGTGAAGCCCTGGGTTCTGAGCTGGAACAATGTTGTTTGATGGGGCTCTGGAGACTCATCCCCTCCAAAGGTTTTATGGGATAGAGAGCAGAAGTACAGAGCTGCAGATCCAGAGTGGGATTAGAGAGGCAGGAAAATGAGATTCAGGGCTGGCAGTGATGGCTTGGAAACCCTGATTCCCAGCCAGGGTGGAAGCACTAGGATTTAGGAATTAGGAGGAGTTAAAGAACATTTCCCATGTTTGAGGTGTCATTTTACAAGGGATGGGTGCCAGGACACAGGGGATGTGTCCAGGGAATTCCTTCCCAATGTCCCATCCATCCCTGCCCTGTCCCTGTCCCTCCTACTGCCAGGGGATGGATGGGATACTGGGAAGGAATTCCTGGCTGGGAGGGTGGGCAGGCCCTGGAATGGATTTCCCAGAGAAGCTGTGGCTGCCTCTGGATCCCTGGAATTGTCCCAGACCAGGTTGGAGGGGGCTTGGAGCACCTTGGGGCAGTCTCTGGGGTTGGAATTGGATGAGTTTTAATGTCCCTCCCAAACCAAACTATTCCACAATTCCACGGATTCACGTTTCCTAACCCTTGCTCCAAGCATTTTCTGCCACCTGTGGTCTGACCCCTCCTGGAAAAAGGTTCACCCCCCGATTTCTTTGTGCCCCTCAATCCCACAAACTCTCCCAGTGGATTCCCTCCAATTTATCCTTAAAATCTGAATTAATTCAACAAGGAGATCCCATAAAACCAATCCCACAGAACCTTCATGGCACAGGAGCAGTTGGAAGCAGGAGATGGAAGAAGACTTTGAATTTGTAGGGCAGGAGAGGGGTTTTGGTTGGAAAACAGGGTTGGGAGGGAATCGGGAATGGATGCAAAGGAAAATGGGTTTGGAGGGAAGGGATGGAGATGAGGCAGATCTTGGAAGAGGCAGAGAGTGGGAAGGGAGGTCAGGAAGAGCCATTGGATCCAAGGATGAGGGAATGGTTTGGGTTTCCTGCTCCCCCTGTACCCTATGGAAAAGAGGATTTTATAAAAAGGTGCAAAAGTGAGGACAGGAAAACTTCAGAGTCCAATTCCCCCCACCCCCCAACCCGGGCACCTCTGCCAGAGTTTGGGAATTGAGTCCAACAGATCCAGGCAGAATGTTCTGGGAAATGAGGCGGAATGGCCTGGCTCCCTCTGGATGTGAGGCAGAGTTTCTTGGAGCAGTGGGGAATCCCCATCCCTGAGGGATTTCATCCACGTGGGTCTGACATTTGGGAACATGGGGCAGGTCCCTAGAGGGAACAGCTGGACTCAATCTCAGAAGGCTTTCCCAACTTTTAGAATTCCATAACTCCACATTCTTGGGAATTTAAGGCTGATTTTGCACCTGAGCCACAGGCCCAGCTCATCCAGGGGGAGCAGGAGTGGGAGCAAACCTGGGATGAGGCTCTGGAGGGGCTGCCCTGGACTTTTTATGGATCTCCAGGAGGTTTCAGTGCTTCTGTTCCTGTTGGATTTGCAAAGAAGGATCCCAGAGCTCCAAAATCCCATTTTTCCCTGGGCACTTGTGGGCCCTGTAACACCCCCGAGCTCTGCTCCAATGGAGCTCCCAGGGGCTGGAAGGGTCAAATTCATCCCTGAAAAGCAATTCCTCAGGAAGGGAGCAAATGGGAAGGGACAGCAGGATGGGAAAGGAGCTGGAGATGCAAACAGACAATTCCAGCACCATTAGCTGGGAGCTGGAATCAGCCAGCCCTGGCTGCTCTGGGATTTTCAGCATTCCACAAGGGCTGGAGCTGCCTGGGATGGAAATTCCAAGAAGCTGCTGCTGTTGGAAGTCTCCTTAAGGAACGGAGGGTTCTGGTTCTGGTTTCATTGGGAGCCCAGCCCGGGTGGGGATGTTCAGGGAGGTTCTGGATCCTTCCGTGGGGTCGCTGGAGTTTGGTGCCATCAGCCACGTGAGAGAGTCTGGGCAGGAATCGGTGCTGGATCCATCCCAGAGCCAGAGGGAAATGGGGCAGGGAAAGGTTCTTCCCCAGAGGTGCTGGCACTGCCCAGGCTCCCCAGGGAATGGTCCCAGCCCCGAGGCTGCCAGAGCTCCAGGGGAGTTTGGACAGCGCTGCCAGGGATGCCCAGGGTGGGAGTGTTGGGATCCTGGGCAGGAACAGGGGTGGGACTCAGTCCTTGTGGGATCCCTCCCAACCTGGGATACTCCAGGATTTTATGAAACTGCTCCGACCTCTGCTGGGATCATCTCCACCACATTTCCCTGTTTGAGAAAATGAAACAGGCAGGGAAAACATGGATAGCACTTCCAATTAATTGAGGGAGTGACCTCTGTGGCTGCAGGCAGATGCTGCAGCTCCCGGGAGGCTCCGTGCCAGGAGCAGTGTGGAAAGGCAGGAATGTGGCCAGGGAAAGGCTGTGGCAGGAGCTGATCCTCCCCTGCCCCCGGGATCTCTTCCCTCCAGGTTTTCCAAGCTCTTTTCCTGGCATTTGGGACAAGAAGAATCCATCCAGCTTCCAAGGAATCAAACCAATTTTTTCCTTCCCCTTTTAGCACCTGCCAGCTGGGAACTGATCCTGGTAATCCTGGAGAAAGCTGGGATCAGGAGGACTGGAAAAGCGTTTAATTCATTAATTAATTAGTAATGACTGCAAAAGGGCCAGGCTGGGAGTTTGTCACCCTCAATTAGAGGCTGGAGCTGGATTTCACCACGCAGGAGCAGGAGGAGGAGTCCTCAGGAAGCTGCCAGGGAGCACAAATCCTGCAGGATCCGAGGGCAGGGATGTTCCTGCTGCCCTTTCCCTGCTTTTCCTGCTGCTCTGCTGTGCTTTGTTCCCACTCTGGGGGCAGCAGGGGAGGGGGGAGGAAGCAGCTCCACATTCTGGGGCTGATCCAGCCCAGATCCCTCCCACCAACCCCGTGCTGGGATAATCTGGAAGAAAGGAAAGGGGTTCCCTCAGGAATCCCTCGGGAGGAGGAGGAGGAGGATCTGGAGGGGCTGCAGGGAGAGGGATCAAACCCAATGAAGTCTCTCCCGTTAATTCTTTCCAAGGCTGAGCACTGGGATTGCTCCATCCATCATCCATCCATCCATCCATCCATCCATCCATCCATCCATCCATCCATCATCCATCCATCCATCCATCCATCATCCATCCATCCATCCATCCATCCATCCATCCATCCATCCATCCATCATCCATCCATCCATCATCCATCATCCATCCATCCATCCATCATCCATCCATCCATCCATCATCCATCCTGCTCCTGGCTCCTTCCCCAGCCTTGCAGCAGCTCCAGGGCCACAGGAGCAGGAATCGAGGTCTGGAAGGAGTTCAGCAGCTCCATGGGATCAAGGCTTTGGAGGGAAAGGCTTTTCCTGAGGTTTCAGCCCTGCTTTGGCCAGGAGGGGGTTCAGGGGAGCCCTGAGGGATGGATCCCCCTGGATTCAACCCCAGGGGTTCCTGTGCCAGGCTGGGAGCAGCAGCTGTGGGAAACTCCACTCATTTCCAGGGAATGTTCAAATCTTCCTGCTTGGGAGAGTTTGGTGGAGCTTTTCCAGTTTGTAGAGTGGAGTCTGCCAGGCAGAAACTCCAGCTGATCCCTCCCAGCTGCTCCCATTCCCGAGATGTTCACTGTCACCTGGGAGTGTCACCTCCAGGATGTTCAGTGTCACCTGGGAGTGTCACCTCCAGGACGTTCAGTGTCACCTGGGAATGTGCTCCCGTGGCACTGGGACAGCTTTCCCAGTGAGTTATCCCAAGAACCAGGGAGCTCCTGAGAGGGGGGGATGCCCTGAGGGACTGCAGGGGCTGCCCTGTGACAGGGGACATGTCCTGCCCTGTCCCTGTCCCTCTCTCTGGCCCTGGCCCTGTCCTACAGCTCATGTCCCTGTCCCCATCCCTGTCTCCCAGCTGACCCCTGTCCCTGTCCCCAGCTGACCCCTGTGCTGTCCCTGTCCCCAGCTGATGTCCCTGTCCCTGTCCCCAGCTGACCCCTGTGCTGTCCCTGTCCCCAGCTGATGTCCCTGTCCCTGTCCCCAGCTGACGTACCTGCCCCCGCCGTGGGGCGAGTGCCGCTCCCCGGAGCTGGGGCTGGCGTTTTTCCCGGTGTACAGCGTCACGGCCTGCAGGATCGACTGCGAGACGCGCTACATCGTGGAGAACTGCAACTGCAGGATGGTGCACATGCCAGGTCAGGGGCTGGGACAGAGGGGACACCTGGCCAGGGGCTGGGGACAGAGGGGACAGCGGGGACAGCTGGCCAGGGGCTGGAGGGACAGTCAGGGACAGGGACACCTGGGGACAG
>VXBC01006153.1:96546-113786 GCA_013399945.1 Ploceus nigricollis
CCAGTCCCAGTCCCAGTCCCAATCCCAATCCCAGTCCCAGTTAGGAGCTTGTGGAAACGGGACATGGGAAGAAGGAGAGAGGGACAAGGGGAGAGGGAAGAGGGACACGGAAAAGGGGAAGGGGCACGGGGTGGGGTGGAAAGAAGGACACAGGGAGAGGGAAGCAGGACACGGGGAGAGGGAAGAGGGACATGGGAAGGGGGGAGAGGGACACAGGGAATGGGAAGACAGACAAGGGGAGAGGGGACTCTGAGCACTGTCCCTGAGCAGCAGCAGCAGGAACAACGTGGGAGGAGCTGACCATGGGATGAGCTGACCTGAGCCCATGAGGGGTGAGGGAGAGCCCGGGAAGGAGGGAGGGCTGGTGGGGACGTGGTGTCGAGATTCATTCTGCTTCTCTTTTTCCTGCTCTGATTTTGTTGGGAATAAATTCAGATAATATCCCCAAGTTCCTTCTGTTGTGTCCGTGACGGGATCAGGGAGGGATCTCTCCTTCTCTTCCTCTCAGCTCCTGAATCTTTCTTTTGATTTCCTCTCCCTGTCCTGCAGAGGGGACTGAGGAGGCTTTGGTGGCATCCAGCCAAGGTCACCTTGTGCCAAACCCCCCGTGCCCTGAGCCCAGCCTGGGCACAGCCCCATCCCTGGGCTGCTCAGGTGCTCAGGGCGGACCAGGAAGGTCAGGAACACGGAGAATCCCATCCCCAAAGATCCCAGAACCACGGAATCCCAGAGTGGTTTGGCTTGGAGGGGACATTTAAAGGGCACCTTGTATCCCCTTCCCTCTGTTTTCCTTTGGATTCCAAGGGTTTGGCTGTACCTGTGCCCCTGCCCATCGTTCCCATCACAAACCTGAGGGTCTGATTGCATCAAATCTCTCCCAAAACAGCTGCTTTTCCCTGGGTCACTCCCTCTGAGCAAAACATTCCCATTTTTCTGTGCTCCGCCTTGGAAATGTTCTTCCCTTCCATTTTGCCAAAGGATTTAGTCTAAAGTGGGAGCGTTGCCCTCATCTCTGTTCTTTTTAGGCCCAGTTTAGCACCAATTCCCTTTCCAGGCCTGGTTTAGCACCAATTCCCTTTTAAGCCTGGTTTAACACCAATTCCCTTTTAGGCCTGGTTTAGCACCAATTCCCTTTTAGGCCTCGTTTAGCACCAATTCCCTTTCCAGACCCGGTTTAGCACCAATTTCCTGCCCCCTCCTGCTGGAGGATGAAGGGATTTTTCCAACACAAGCATTCCTGCTGTCTCTCTGGACACATAAAATGTTTTCCCTCCATTCAGGCCCAAAGGATGGGTTTGGATGGAACAAAAGGAGCTGTTTCTTCCCCCCTTCCTTGTCTTTCCAAAGCCACTCCTCAGGGAGTGGCATCAGAGCCGATTTGGGGACGTTTGGTGACAGCTCCCATCTCCCTCTCCAGCCCTTCCCCATCACAGTTTTTGAACTGCTTCCCTTTGTTTTCCTTGCATCCAATTTTTTTGAGGAATCAAAGAATCCTCCCTGCCTTCAAACTTTGGGGCTGTGCCTTTGTGCACAAAGTTGATTTCTCCGAAGTAAAAGGAGCATTTTTTCACACACAGCCTCCAGTTTTCCAAGTTTTCCACCCAAAAAAACCCTGTTCCAGGGGGATAGAAGCCAGTGGGAATTTGCTGCCAGCCCCACAGATCTTGAGGCCTCCAAACCCAGCATTATTTAAGTAAAATATTAATTTTAATCAGATTTCTGAATGCAAATAAGAGCAGGAAGCTCCCATTTCTCCCTCAGGTTGGGACAGCCCTGGAGAGGCTGACCTGGGGCTCACCTGGAATTGTCCCTTGTCCCCTCACAGGTCAATGGGAACAAGCCCCACACTCACCACTGGGGGTCATTAAGGGGATTGACCCTCCCAGGCTTGATGGAGTTTTAATTAAAGGCTTTTAAAGGTTTAATGGAGCCTTGGAGGATCCGCATTCACTCCAGGAAGGATCTGCTGGAGTGGAAAATCCAGGGTGGGTTTGGTTTGTGCGCTGTGGGTCAGAGTTTGGGAATGTGGGAGCAGCTCCCCCCCCTTACCTGGAGGGCAAAATGCTCCTTCACCATAAATCCTCCCTTTATCCATGCAATGGCACAGAATTGCAGCTCCTGGTGCTCCTCTCCCACTTTTCCATCACCTCCAGGAGCCCAAGCAAAGCTGGAGATCCAGTGGAAAACCAATTCCAGCCTGGCAGAGCTCCCAGCTGTTTGTTTCATTGGGAATTTAACAAATAAATAACAAAAAAACCTCATTAAAGAAAAATCCATTTTCCCATTACTGCTCACTGAGCAAACCAAAACCAGGAGTGAAATTGGCAGCTCCCAAGGAATCCATGTGGAAATAGGGATGGAAACAGGGAATGTTCCTGTGCTGCCTCCAGCTGGAACAACCAAACAGCAGCTGGAGCTCACCTGGGGTCCCTGGGCACCCCTCACTCCTGTGGCTGCTCCAGGGGGGCAAATCCTGGAGGTTTCCTGGGATGCTGGAGCAGGATTGGGCTCCAGGAGCTCCTGCAGTGCCTCGCTGGGGAGGGAGGAGAGCTGTGGAATCACCAGGACAGGGAGAGCCAAGGACCAGCGTGGGGCTTCTGTTTTGTTATCAGAGGTTCCAATCCTGGGGTGGCTTGAGTTAAAATCCTGGAATGGTTTGGGTGGGAAGGACCTTGAAGCCCACCCAGTGCCCCCCCTGCCATGGGCAGGGACACCTTCCACTGTCCCAGGCTGCTCCAAGCCCCAGTGTCCAGCCTGGCCTTGGGCACTGCCAGGGATCCAGGGGCAGCCCCAGCTGCTCTGGGAATTCCAGCCCAGCCCCTCCCCACCCTCCCAGGGAACAATTCCTTCCCAAAATCCCACCTAAATCCATCCATCTGTTTCTCACACGGCTGAATCCCAATTTTATCTGCCTTATTTTCCATGAGCAGAACCATCCCAGAGCTCTCCCCATATGGAATGTGAATTATTGAAGCCTCTAAAGGGACAAGAAATTCACAAATTGGTGCAAACCCAACTGGGGCACAAAGGAGAAAATTCCAAAGAGCTCAAACACCTGAGCAAGGGCTGCCTTGTTCATCCCTGGCTCCCAAAAATCATCTCCCACATGGAGAACCCAAGGAAAGTCTCACCAGGGAATCCAAACCCTAAATCAGGCCTTAGGGATCATCATTCCAGGGAATGGTCATGGCCCCAAGACTTGGACAACGCTCCCAGGCCAGGGTGGGACTGTTGGGGTGTCTGGGCAGGGCCAGGATTGGGAATGGTTGATCCCTGGGGACCCCTCCCAGCCCAGGCTATTCCTGATCCTCTTCTCAGCCCCCTCAGTGGAGCTCTGAGCTTTGGTGGAAAGCAGAGATCCATGTCCAAGTTTTCCATGGTCACTTTGACACCAGCCAGACATCCTGAGGGTCCACAGAGGTTCCCACGTGCTTTGGGAGGGATTTGGGATTTTGGGAGGGATTTGCCCCTGGAGAAGGGCTCTCCATGGATGGTCCAGGGCAGAGGAGGAGGGAAAGGATTTTATCCATTATCCAGGAGGGCAGGAAAGGGCAAAGGCAAATGAAGGCTGGGAGTGTTGGAAGGGGAAAGAGGCTCCCTGGGGACAACCAGATTCCATCTCTTGGTGGAGGTGACTTCTGGAACTATCTGGGGACAAGAACCCCACTGAGCTTTCCCAGGGTTCCCAGAGCAGAGGCACAGTTGGGGCACAGAGTGAAATCCTGGGCCAGGTTTGGATCCCAGCCCTGCTCCCATGGCCAGGCAGGCTCCAAACATTCCACAGCCAAGGCCACCACAGGCCAGCTGATCCAGATGTCACCAGTGCCACCAGTGCCACTGGTGACAGCTCTGCCAAGCCCAGCAGCCTCAGCTCCTCCTCCTCTTCCTCACCCCAGAGCAGCTCCCTGGCTTGGGAAGACCCTACAAAACCCAGCAGGGCATAAATCCCCCATTCCCCTCCCAGGGCATCCCAAATCCCTCTGTTCCACCTGGAACTGGTGGTGCCACCCCAATCCCAGCAGGAGCCTCTTCCAGATCAGAATTCCCTCCCAGCAAGGCCAGCCAGGCCTAAAGAATTCCTGCTGGGACATCACTGAGGGAGCTCTGTGGGCTGGGAAGGTCAAACCTGGGGCAGGTGATCCCGGGCTATGCACAGGGCTGCGGCTCAGGGGCTTTGTTAATGAATATAATTAGCTGAGGGTGTTAATGAGGCTCTGATCAGGGAGTCTTTGCTGGGTCAGCACTTCTAAGAGCTGATGGGAAACAGGAGAATTCCCAAAGAAAGGAGGGGATGCTCTTCCCGAAGTTAAAACCCACTCCAAGCCTTCTCCTGGAAATTCAAACCCCTGCAGTTCCCGTTTCTTCCTGACCCCCAGCATTATTTCCAGCATTATTTCCAGTTAATAATCACTATTAACTAGTGATTCACAGTTTATCCTCTGCTGTTTTTCCCATAAAATGCAGCTTAAGTTCCATTTCTCCTGTGCTCCTGCTGAAATGAGGCCTCACCCTCAGGTCACAGCTCCCTAAAAACCCTTTCCCACCTATTTTTTACTGCCTTAAACATTTCCCTCCTTTCTCTTTTGCCACTAAAAACGCTGGAGAAGCACCCTCAGGGATAATTTCCTCTGCTGAGAAAGGTTGGGATGAATCCAGCAGGAGCTGCAGGAGCTCCCCTGCCCTCAGCTCCACAGGAATCCCACCAGGGAATGGTTTCATCCCAAACTCCCTCCAGATTTAATGGACAAGGTCTCCAGCCCTCTGGCCATGGATGGGCTGGGCTGCAGCAAGCAGAGGATGCAGACAAACTGTCCCAGGAGCCACAATTCCAGCCTTTCCTTCATGGAAACTTCCAGATGAGAAGGGGTTTTCATAGGCTTGGGTTGGAAGGGCCTTAAGGATCATCCTGAAATTCAGGATAATTCCCTCGTGGTTCTTCCAGTTCTCAGGAAACCCTGAAGGATGCAATAAAGGAACAACATCTTTCCTTCTGGGGTTGGCCAAAAAGTTTGGGAGGGGCCCAGCAGAGATCCTGGGATCCATGGGAGTGGATGGTCCTGGGTCGTGTCCAGTCATTCCTTGGGCACTGCCAGGGATGTGAGGGAGCTGATCCCACAGAAGGATGGGACAGCCTGGAGTGGTGGAAGTGGCCATAAAAGAGAAGTGGGAGAGTCCAAAGGAAGGGGTTGGGTTAGGTGGGATATTGGGAATGAGTTCCTGGCTGTGAGGGTGGGCAGGCCCGGGCACAGGGTGCCCAGAGCAGCTGGGGCTGCCCCTGGATCCCTGGCAGTGCCCAAGGCCAGGCTGGACAGGACTTGGAGCAGCCTGGGACAGTGGGAGGTGTCACTGCCCAGGGCAGGGGTGGCACTGGATGGGTTTAAGGTCCCTCCCAACCCAAATAATTCTGGAATTCTCTGAATCCCCATTCCCAGACAAATTCTGCCTTTTGAGAACACTGCCTCTGTGCTCCAAACCTGCAATCCCACAACCACCACCTTCAACTCCCCACGGGAGGTTGTTCCAACCATCCCTACAAACACCCTATAATAAAATAAAAACATAAAACATTTTTGTTTCCCTCTAAGAACTCCAACAAAGCTCATTCCACAACATTCCCACCCCTTTCTTCTCCTTTCTATTGATGTAGCAGGAATAAAACCCACACTGAGTTGTTTAATTTGTTTATTATCAAACCAAACCCTGAGCTTTTGCTCTTGGATCACTTTTTCCTGCAGGCAGGTTCACCCCAAGAGGCAAAATCCTGCCAGCAGCTGCCTGGGAAACATTTTTCCAGACCAAAGGAATATTAAGATGATGGAAGGAGGGATTTCCTTTAACCCAGAGCTGGAGCAGGAAGAGCAGAACCTGGGGTGATGCTCAGAGGCCCCAGCAGAGGAGTTCAGACATAACTGGGCTGATTTTAAAGAGCTGCTTTATTTTCCCTTTTACTTTATAAAGCAGAAAAAAGCCTCTGCTCCCTTCAAAGGTGCTGCAGAACAGGGAGAGCCACATTCCCACTTTAATTCCATGAATCCCAATAATTCCATTAATTTAATCCTTGTCCAGACTGCCCCAAGACCCAAAGTTCTGCCTCCAGAACCTGCTACAAAGCAATTTATTCCAGGGAATTCCACCGCTCCCTGTTTTCTGGAATTGTTCAGGTTGGAAAATTCCTTTAAAGCTGAGTCCAACCAGCCCCAGCACTGCCAAGGCCACCACTGATCCCTGTCCCCAGATGCCACATCCACATGGATATTAAATCCCACCAGGAATGGGGACTCCAGCCCTGCCCTGGGCAGCCTTTCCCCATTCTGTGGAGAAATTCTCCCTGGAATCCACTCTAAACCTGCCCTGGGGAGGTTTCCTCTTGTCCTGTCTCTTATTCTGGGGGGAAGGAGCCTGATCCCCCCTGGATTCACCTCCCAAAGTTTTATGGATTTGCTCCCCAGTGGATGCTCAGCACAAACACAGAGTGGGTTTGGGGCAGAGGAATAAAAGGAAGGAGCAGAGGGATAAAGCAGGAAAAGAGGAGTAAAAAGCAGGAAGAGAGGACAATCTGCCTTCCCAGGACACAGCTGAACCCTTGGAAATGCTTTTCCTTATCCAAGGCTTCCCTTGCATCCTCTACCCAGAGCTGCTGAAATTCCAGGCCCAGAGCAGGGGGGAATTTATCCACCATTAAATACTGATGGGAAAAAAAACAAAGGCTCCTCCCAACCTAGAGAAAGGATTTTCTTGGCAGTGGCTGATGGATGAATCCCAGGAACAGGGCAGGGCCAGGATCACTCTGCTCTGCAGGTGCCAGCAAAATTCCGGGGATTGGGAAAGAAAGATCTGAAGAAACAATAAAATTTTCAATATTCCAAGCCTGATTTCAGTTTTTGCTTGGGATGGAGGAGAACAGAAGGGAGGAATAAGAGTCTGTAAAAGATTTAAAAGCCAGCCAGGAGTAGCAATCCAGATTTGCCAGAACTCTTTGATAAAGAGCAGAAAGCCTGGAAAAACCTCACAGAACCTTCCAGGAGTTTCTTGGGGAGATGATTGTGGTTCCAGAGAAAGTGAGTGCCAAGGGCTGAAAATCCAGGAATGGCAAAGCAGGGAGAGCTGAGGAGCTGGAAAGAGGCAGAGCTCCTTTGTGGTTCAGAGGTGAATTCAGCACTGGGAACCTGGGCAGGAAACCCAGGGCAGAGTTTGGGGTATCCCTGGATACCCCAAACCACAGCTCAGCATCCCGGGATTCTCCAGCATCAGGATGGGACTCCGTGTCCACCTGGCAGGGTGAGTTCTTGTCTGGAGGGGTGGCAGGAGATGGGATCTTCCCTCTGCTGCTGCTCCACTTGGCAAAAAGCACCTGAACATCCCTGGATCCGAGAGAAATCCTGCCCTGAGCCCCCTGGGAGCTTCCTCACCAAGGAGAAAGAATTCCAGGATGGATTGGCTTGGAAGGGACCTTAAAGCCCACCCAGTGCCACCCCTGCCATGGCAGGGACACCTTCCCCTGTCCTTGGGCACTGCCAGGGATCCAGGGGCAGCCCCAGCTGCTCTGGGCACCCTGTGCCAGGGCCTCCCCACCCTCACAGGGAACAATTCCCAATTCCCAATATCCCATCCATCCCTGCCCTCTGGCANTCTGGGAATGCTCTGGAAATTCCCTCTGGGGGATGGTCCCAGGAATTCCCTCTGGGAATGCTCCGGGAATTCCTTCTGGGGGATGCTCCCGGGAATTCCCTCTGGGAATGCTCCAGGAATTCCCTCTGGGGGATGCTGCCGGGAATTCCCTCTGGGAATGATCCGGGAATTCCCGCTGGGGGATGCTCCCGGCCATTCCCGCTGGCTCTGTACCCCCAGGGACAGGAGGAGCCGCGATCCCGGCCCGCTCCCAGCAGGCTGGCACTGGGATCCGGCTGCCCTTTCCCGCAGGGAGCTGATGCCGGCCGGAGCAGGAGGAGCGGAGCAGCCGCTTCCCGTGTCCTGAGGAACCTCTGGCTCCCATCCCGCCCGTCCCGGCTGGGACAGGGAGGTGGCACCGCTGTGCTCCCTCCTCCCGGCTGCTTCCGCCCGCGTGCCGCGAGCTTGTCCCATTCAAAGGGATTTGGCTGAGGAACTGCAAAGGATTGCAGAAATCCTGACGAAAATAAATGGAGGGAAATAAATGCTCAAATATTCCCTCCTCCCCCGGTGTGCCCAGCTTTCATACTGGATCCATTCTGGATCTGTTTCCTGTTGTTTTCCATAAAAATTGTCCCTTCTGGGGACGCCCTTTGGGTGTCTGTGCCCCACCAGCCCTCTGTGCTGAATGTGTTCATTTCCTGATTGTTTCCCTCACCCAGAGTTTATCTTCACATCCTCACGTGGGGCATGAATCCCAGAATGGGATGGAAGGGACCTTAATCCCACCCAGTGCCACAGGCAGGGACCTTCCCCTGGCTCAGGGTGCTCCAGCCTGGCCTTTGGGACACCCCAGCAGCAGCAGCAGCAGCAGGAACGTTCTCACCCCTTCCATCCATGCCGTGATCCCACTCCTCCCATGGCCATCCCTGAATCCCTGCAGCGACATTTCCCAGGGATTTGCACCTAGCCCAGATGAGCACTTGACTAAAATCAGGATCTATGAACATCTCCAGCCCCTAATTTAGCAATTCTGTCCAAAATGTAATTAAGTTTGTCCAGCCTGATTTATTCCTAATAAACCCAAGCTCTGTTCTGCTCCTGGTGCTCAGAGCCATCAATATTAGCCCAGCAAATTTGCTGGGATTTGAACAAAGGTTCCCCGGAAGTCTTATCCATTATCTAATTAACAAACAACGCTAATCCAGGAGAGCAGTCAGTGAGCAGTGCCCGGCTTTTGCAGGGAATTATTTCTGCCTCCTGTCCCTGCCTCACCCTCCAGTTCCGTGGGAATGCTGGCAGGGAGGCTCTGAAGGGATGGAGCCAAGAAGGGATGGAAAATCGTGGGAAAATGGGACATCCTGAGGTGGAAGTGACCCAGGGGGATCACCCTGCTCAGACACCCCAACAATCCCAGCAGGAGCGCTGTCCAAACACTCCTGCGCTGGGCTGTGACCATCCCCTGGGACCCTCACGTCAGAGGCACCTCAGACCAATGTCCCTGTGTCCCCATGTCCCCCTGTCCCTGTGTCCCTGTGTCCCTGTGTCCCCATGTCCCCTGTCCCCATGTCCCCCTGTCCCCNCCATATCCAAATGTCCCCATGTCCCCATGTCCCCATATCCCCATGTCCCCATGTCCCCATGTCCCCATGTCCTCATGTCCTCATGTCCCCATATCCCCATGTCCCCATGTCCCATGTCCCCATGTCCCCATATCCCCATATCCAAATGTCCCCATGTCCCCATGTCCCCATATCCCCATGTCCCCATGTCCCCATGTCCCCATGTCCCCGTGTCCCTGTGTCCCTGTGTCCCTGTGTCCCTGGTCCCCATGGTCCATGGTTGCCTGGGGAAGAGGAGCAGATGGAGAATGTCCCCATCTGTCCCCTCCCAGCTCCTGCTGTCCCCTGGTGCTGTTGGTGCTTTGGGGACATCCCAAAAGACCACCTCCCACCTTGTCCTGCCCACGTCCTGCTCTGAGATGCCACCTCCTGCTTGGACCAGGAGCGTTCCTGCTCTTCCCCCCGCTGGATCCCAGCCCCTCCTAACCCCTGTGTTTTCCCTGGAAGGGAATTCACACCTCCATGGGATTGTTAAAGATCTGGGGACACCAAAGAGCCCCGAGTGCTTTCTGGGAGAGCACCAGGAAACCAAATTCCTGTGGATCCGTGTTTGTTTCCTATCCCATATCACACACTGGACCTTGATCCCACATCCTGCATTTCCAGGTTTTCTCCTGCACATCCAGAACTTCTAAATCCCACCCAGAACATCCAGGTCCCTCCATCTCCTCCCCCACAAAGGATTCTCCTTGGGCCCCTCCTGCAGCAGCAGAAGGTTCCCAGCTCCTTTAGAGATCGATTTCCCAGGAATTCAGCCCCATGGGTGGCTCATTTGTCCATACAAACCACGACTCAATAACAGATTAAATAAATGTCACCCAGGTCACCACGTGCTGGGAGAGCAGGTGACACGAGCCAGCTGCCCCCATCACCCCTGCACAGCTCTGATCACACCTTGGAATATCTCCAGGGAAACACAGGCAGGGATGGCTGGAAATAGAAATCAAGGCAAGGGAGGGCTACAAATTAAGTTTTTGATGGGAATTTGGCATTTCAGCAGGAGGAAAACATGCACAGAAACAGCGAAGAATAAGGATAAGAATAAGAATAAGAATAAGAATAAGAATAAGAATAAGAATAAGGATAAGGATAAGGATAAGGATAATAAGGATAAGTATAAGAATAAGAATAAGAATAAGAATAAGAATAAGAATAAGGATAAGAATAAGAATAAGAGTAAGAATAAGAATAAGAATAAGAATAAGAATAAGAATAAGAATAAGAAGGATAAGTATAAGAATAAGAATAAGAATAAGAATAAGAATAAAGATAGCAATAAGAATAACAATAAAAATAAGAATCCAATAACAAATCCAGGAGAAGGTCATGGTTTTTTGGAAGTTTTTTATTTCTTTTTCCAGATCAAAGCCCACATTTCCTGGAGAACCCTGCAGCTCCAGTCTGGTGCTGCCCAGAGGCTCCAGACATTCCATCCTGGGATGGGAAGGAGATGCTGAGCCCAGCCTGGGAGCAGGGGTGGCTCCAGATGGAGGGAACCAGGAACAGCCCCAGAGCCAGTCTGGGATCCCAAGGGATCCAGAGGGGGGAGCAGAAGGCAACAGGCTGCAAAAACTTCTGGGATACACCAGGATTGAAGTGGGAGGACGAGCAGGGACATCCACGTCCCACCAGGAGAATGGGGAAAATCCCTCCTCTTGGAAAATCCCTTCCCTTCCTCTTGGAATATCTGAATTTAGGGATGAGCAGCTCCAGGAGTGAGATTTTCCCCCTGAGAGACCAGGAGGATCCATCCTGGACAGTGAGGGGCTGGAGCACGTCCAGGGTAGGGAACGGAGCTGGGAAGGGGCTGGAGCCCCAGGAGAGGCTGAGGGAGCTGGAAAGGGGCTCAGCCTGGAGAAAAGGAGGCTCAGGGGGGCCCTTGTGGCTCTGCACAGCTCCTGCCAGGAGGGGACAGCCGGGGGGGGTCAGGCTCTGCTGCCAGGGAACAGGGACAGGAGGAGAGGGAACGGCCTCAGGCTGGGCCAGGGCAGGCTCAGGGTGGACAGCAGCAGGAATTTCCCCATGGAAAGGGGGATCAGGCCTTGGCAGGGGCTGCCCAGGGGGGTTTGGAGTGCCCATCCCTGGAGGTGTCCAAGGAACACCTGGAGGTGGCACTCAGGGCTCTGGGGACAGAGTGGGGATCAGGCACAGCTGGGACTGTGATCCTGGAGGGCTTTCCCAGCCTCAGTGATCCTGGGATTCTGTGAGCTGCTCCACAAACAGAGCAAAATTCACATATTCTGGGGATCTGAGCCACAATTCCCCCACAACTGCTCCACAGCTCCTTCCTCATCCCCTGGAGCTGGTGCTGGAGGATCTGATCCCTGTTCCCTATTCCCTATTCCCTGTTCCCTGTCCCCTATCCCTGTCCCTGTCCCTGTCCCTGTTCCCTGTCCCTGTCCCTATTCCCTGTTCCCTGTTCCCTGTCCCTGTCTGTTTTCCCTGCTCGCTGCTCTCCCCCTCCCACCCCTCCCCACTCCAATGAATTTAAAGGAGCATTTATATCCCAAAGTCCATGTTTACAATTTCTAATGGAGTTCCAATTATGGGCTGGGGCAGCCTGGAATGGAGCCTGTCTCCAGAATTTATGGGCAGCGCAATCCCAGCCCACGGATCCCTCTCGGGAAGAACAGGAACATTTGTCTCCGGAGCCCCAGCAGCGATTCCTCATGCTAACAGAGTCTGTGATCCCAGGGAAATAATCCTGCCCAGGGACAGCAGCGTCCTGAGGGATCCAGAGGGCTGGGGCAGAAGGCAACAGGCTGCAAAAACTTCTGGGATACACCAGGATTGAGGTGGGAGGCCAAGCATCCCATGGACATCCACATCCCACCAGGAGAATGGGGAAAATCCCTCCTCTTGGAAAATCCCTTCCCTTCCTCTTGGAATATCTGAATTTAGGGATGGGCTCATGCCCCTGTGGCAGCCCAGTTTTCTCCAGGCTGTTTCTCCAAGGGGAATCAGCCCAGCAGGGACTTGGACATGGGGCCTGGTGGCCTTTAGGACACCCAAAATTCAGATCTCCCCCGGCTGCCTTTTCCAGGCTGGATGAGCCCAGGGTCTCCCAACTCCTCCTGCAGAGTCCCAGGAGAGGAATTCCAAAGCTGGCAGATCTCAGGAACGTTTTGGGAGTAGAAACCTTGTCCTGATGTGTCCCTGCACAAACCAAGCCATGGCAATTCCTCTGAGCATTCCCAGGCTGAAGGGACAGTGAATCATCCCAGAATTCCAGGATGTTTTGGAAGGGACCCTAAAGCCACCCAGTGCCACCCCAGGGACACCTTCCCCTGTCCCAGGCTGCTCCAAGCTCTGTCCAACCCTGAACAATTCCAGGGACCCAGGGGCAGCCACAGCTGCTCTGGGCACCCTGTGCCAGGGCCTGCCCACCCTCACAGCCACGAATTCCTTCCCAATATCCCATCTAAACCTCAGTGTCTCAATTTGAAGGATATAATTTATATTAAAAAGACATTTTTGGCTCAATAGGGCCCATGAGGAGCAAGATTCCCAAATAAACCCTCCCCCCTCTCCTCCAGTCTCTCCCCCAGGGCTCTGCCAGGCTGTAGAAGAGCAGCAGTGCTGGGACATCATTTCCATCTTGATGACCTTGATTTTCCATGACAAGCTGCATATTAATTAATTAAAGAACAAGCCCGACGTTCCCTGGAAAGGGCCATTCTTTTAATCCTGACAGGTAATTACAGCAGCAGAAATGATAAATCTTCCCAGGCACTGTTTGTCTTTAGGAGAGGCTTTAATGATGGAGGTTTAAGGGCTGGAGGGAGCTGGGGATGTGTCAGGGGATGAAGGAAGGCTCAGGACCACCTGGACTGCAGCTCCCTGATCCAGCCCCATCCCTGCCTTTCTTCCCAATCCGTGGGGGGAATGCTCTGCTGAAGGAAGCAGGAGGGATGGGAACAGGCAAATAAAATCCACTGGAGAAATTCCTAACAGCAGGACAGAGCTCTGGAAGTCATTGCCATCATTGCCAGACCTGGCAGGGTCTGAGGAGGGATCTCCCTTTTATGGGGATAATGGGAAAATCCATATTTCTAGAAAGAGGGAAAAAGAAAACCAAGATATTCTGTGAGGAGTGGGAATCACAGCCTGGTTTCTCATGCACTGCTGTGCCCTCAAAATATCCCACAGGAATTCCAGCTCCTCCTGGTGTCCTCCAGAGGGAGAGGAAACCCCCAGCTCGCTCAAGCCACCACCAAAGTCTTGGACAAGGCAGGAATTTGGGGCTCTCTTTATCCAGCCAAGAATCTCCACAAAGCTGGAGGATCTCCAGCAGCCTGTCAGGGTCTGCAGGATCTCCACCGGCCCTGGACAGGGACCAGGCCCTGCTGTCCTTGCATCCCAGGGGATCCCAAAATCCCAGGTGATTTTTTTAAGCTGCCATGGCCAAGTTCTTCCTTGTTTATCACACACCCCTGCTCAGCTCTGAGAAGGAATTCACTCTGGGAGGTGACAAATCCAAGTCCCCAGAGCCCCAGGATCAGCCAGGAAAGGGCTTTGGCTCCGAGCTGGCCTGGGAAGAGCAGCTCCAGCGGGTCCAGTGGGCTCCTGGTGAGGAGCCAAAGCAGCCACCAACACACAGAAAACGTGATCGTGTCCAGTTAAAGGCTCATTGGCATTTTCTGAGGAATATTTACCTGTCCCATCCCTGGAAGAGTCCAAGGCCAGGTTGGATGGGGCTTGGAGCAGCCTGGGATAATGGGAGGTGTCCCAGTGGGTGGCACTGGATGGGCTTTAAATTCTCTTCCAGCCCAAACAATTCCATGTTGAGCATTGCCCCTTCCTAAAAATATTCAATCCACAGAGATCCAGTTCCCTCTCGTTTTCTCTCCCATCTTTGCAAAGATCACACACCAGAAACGGGATCACTCCCTCCAAGGAGTTCCCATGTGCCGGGACTCGCTGGAATTCCGAGCCCACGGGAAGAGCCCGGCCCGTATCCACACAGGAGGTGCTGCGGGATGGAGCAGGAGCTGGGATGCGGGAACAGCCTCTGGAAAACAGCCCCGAGGAGGTGGTGCTGTCACGATGATGGTGCTGTCACGATGATGGTCCCGTTCCCATTCCCCGCCCGGCTGTCGGGACAAGCCAAGGCAGCCGCCACATCGGAGGAGTCATTAGCAGGGCAATTAGCGCTCGCTCGGCTCGGAACGCTCATTAAGAGCAATCAATCAATCAATCAATCAATCAGAGCTGAGGGGACATCCAAGCCAGGGGGACAGCCGCCATGGGGCCATTCCTGGGTTTTACAGTTTAAAATTGGGATTAAACACAAGGAATGATGAAGGATTGAGGAGCCTGTGATCAGTCAGTGCCAGAGCCCCGAGTGCTCCGGGAAGTGTTGGCGCAGGGATCAGGATCCAGCAGCGTCCCAGCCCCATCTGCGCTCTCCGGGAGGGTTTATCTGATCCCGGAAAAAGCCGCTTTCGGCTGCGGGAAAAGCCAGTTTTCCCAGGCTGGCAGCGCGTGGAGTCGCAGTCATGGAATGGTTTGGTTGGAAGGGACCTTGAAGATCACCCAGTTCCATGGGCGGGGACACCTTCCAAGGGATCCAGGCTGGTCCAGGGAGGGGCCAGTGGGGTCAGATCCTGTGGAATCCACAGGATCCCCGCTGTGGATTCCTGCAGCTCAATTCCCGTGGAGGGTTCTGCCCTGGTTACCAACCTTAGATCCTGAATTCTGCTGGATCCTGATCCCTGCTTGATCCTGATTCCTGCTGGATCCTGAATTCTGCTGGATCCTGATCCCTGCTTGATCCTGATTCCTGCTGGATCCTGGCTTCTGCTGGATCCTGAATTCTGCTGGCTCTGTGGCAGGGCAGGATCCTGATTCCTGCTGGATCCTGAATTCTGCTGGATCCTGATCCCTGCTTGATCCTGATTCCTGCTGGATCCTGGCTTCTGCTGGATCCTGAATTCTGCTGGATCCTGATCCCTGCTTGATCCTGATTCCTGCTGGATCCTGAATTCTGCTGGATCCTGATCCCTGCTGGATCCTGAGCTCCCCACCCCCCTGGAGGCGCTGCCCTCCAGCCCCTCCCGTGCTCTGTGGCAGGGCAGGACCCCTCCCTTTTCCATCCACAATTTCCAGACACAGCATTGAGGCATCCCAGGAAAATCCCAGATTCCCTGCAAACCACTGGGAGGGTTTCCACGTGGCCGAGAGGAGCTCATCCTGATGTCCCCTGGGGCCATGTCCTGCTCTTGGATGTTGTCCCACCCACGGGTGTGCCAAGGGGAACATCCCTGGGTATTTCTCCTGAGCCATAATCCCCCTGGAGCCACGTCAGTGCTCTTGGGACAGAAACAAAGCACAAATCCAAACTGGGAACCCTCTCAGTCCCTCCCTGTCCCCAAGCACAGGGAGGAGGGATGAGGTGTCACCATCCACGGTGACGTCCCCGTGAAATCCAACAGGGATGAGCCACCAGCCATGGACACCCCTGCCCTGGGCTTTTGTCCCCAGCCAGGGTGACCACACCGAGATTTGAGGCTTCCAGGGGGTTTTGGTGGCCACTTCACTTGGGGTTTCTGTCCCAAGGAGGGGGGGACAGCAGTGCCCCTGTGCAGGGACATTCCAGGGATGAAAGTGCTGAGCCTGGAGCTGGTGAGACATTGCCATGGAAACAGGAGCTCCAGCACCTGAGCAGCCCTGGAGGGAGCAGAGAGGGGCAGGAGAACGGGGGAGATGCTCCAGCCTCGGCCAGGCAGGAGGAGGAGGGAAGAAAAGGAGAAGAAGAAGGAAGAGAGGAAGCAGAGGAGATGGAAGAGGGAGGAGAGCTCTGCTGGGAGGGACAGAGGGACATGGGGCCACCTGCAGCTCCTGTGTGACTTCATGGCTGGGAAAGAGAGAAGTGGTTGTCCCCTGAGGAGGTGATGTCCCCACGCTCCTCTCCTGCAGAGCAAACCCCACCAGCCCAGCAGTGTCCAGGGAAGGGTGGATTGAGGTCCAGGGGCATCCTGGAGAAGGTCAGGCCTGTCCCTGGTGTGAGGACAGTCATGCCAGGCAGACACAGCCCCAGGATCTGCAGCCTCCTGGTCCCCACCCTTCTCCTCATCCCAGGGATGTTCACCCTCACACCTTCCCAGCACCACTCCTGTAAATCCTGTGGGAATGAAGCAGCTCCCAAACCCTCTGGGCTCAGTGGGAACTCCCATCTCTTCCTTCAGATGTGTTGAACCTCTCCCTGCTGGAATCACCTCCTTCCTCCCCCCATTCCCTCCCAGCCACTGCTCCCCCTTGCTCCTTATCTGGATGTTCAGCTCCTCCAGGGATGCACCCCCTGGAATAAGAACACCTCCCAGTCTTCTTTTGGAGGAGCTGAACTGCTCAAACTCTTTTTTCCCCCATCAGATCCTTTCTCCTTTCCCCCCATCCCTAAAAATAGAAAATAAAGGGATTTATTCTCCTTCTTCCCAAGCCCTGATCCTTTTAAAGTTGTTTTTTATTCCTCACCTGCATGAAAATTACTCCCACAGGTGTTTGAGGGCTTGGAAAAGCAACAACTTTATCATTTAAGCATTGAAGGATTTCAAATCCCTCAATTATCCCCGATTCTGAGTGGATTGAAGGAGCCGAGGAGCAGCAGCTCTGTAACAATCAACACAAAAGCAGCTTCCAAGTGTCTCTTTAATGTGGTTTTGTCCATGATCGTGGCAGGAAGATAAATTCTGGAATTTATTCCCTCTAATCCAGGCAGGCAGCAATTGATGGGTTTTTAGGAGGGTGAAAATGGCTGTGGGATGTTCCAATGTTTATGGGCCGCTAAATTTGATTTATAGGGAATTATCAGTGCTGCCATTGGGAAGGGTCCAGGGAGCTTAATATGATTTGCATTGATGAGATTAATATCAATTAACAGCTGCCAGGTTTGTAGAGCGCAGCTGAGGCCTGATTCCCAATGGCTCCAGCCCCTGATTCCCAATGATTCCAGATCCTGATCCCAATGGCTCCAGCCCCTGATTCCCAATGGCTCCAGCCCCTGATTCCCAA
>VXBC01006153.1:118891-135839 GCA_013399945.1 Ploceus nigricollis
CAGCGGGTGAGCCGGGCCCGGGCCGGGGTCGCTGCCGTGGGCCCCGAGCCCGGCCCGGCTCCGCAGCCAGCCCGGCCCTGCCCTGCCCTGCCCCGCCCCGGCACGGACCCGCCGAGAGCACGTTTGTGTCCTTGTCCAAGGCGGCGGTAACGCGTGGTGTGCAGATGTGAGCTCGGAGTATCCTCCGGAAGGACCGGGGCTCGGTTAGTGCTGGCAGAGGAGAGCAGGCGCTCGGTAATGCTGGGGAAAGTAAATCAAAACAACGAGTAGCCCTCCAAAGGCACGTGAGATCACTCGCTTTTCAGCCTGGCATCTTTTACAAGTAAATTCAGGAAGTAAGAACTGTGTTTACAAGCGCCTGGAGGGACAGGACACAGGGAATGGCTCCCACTGCCAGAGGGCAGGGCTGGATGGGATATTGGGAATTGGGAATTGTTCCCTGGGAGGCTGGGCAGGCCCTGGCACAGGGTGCCCAGAGCAGCTGTGGCTGCCCCTGGATCCCTGGCAGTGCCCAAGGCCAGGTGTGACATTGGGGTTGGAGCAGCCTGGGACAGTGGGAGGTGTCCCTGCCATGGCAGGGGTGGCACTGGGTGGGTTTCAGGTCCCTTCCCACCCAAACCGTTCCATGTTTCTATGCTACTCCAGCAGTAAGAAGTGTATCCTGACACACATTCCTGCTCCCCCTTGCACACTTGGCTGCTCAGTTCACTCCCAAGCTTGTGCTGATTATTTTGGGAGTGAGTTTTCAGATGTAAAGTTCAGTTTTCCAGGCAGGCTGGAAATGGAGGAGCCCAGTTGTGCAACACATTCTCCTGGGCTGCCGCTGCCTCCTCCAGAGCTGTGCCTGATTTGCATGATTTAAAACTCAGGAAATAAACCAAGCTCGGGGAAATTCCAGCTCCTTAACACAGGAGAAGGAAACAACTTCCTCCTGCAGCCTTCAAAACGCCAGAAAATGCTGTTGGAAGCTGAGCTGGCCGAGCGTGAGCCGCTGGTAACTCGAGGCGGGGGCACTGCCTGACCTTCCATGTGCAGGGTGCAAAATCCAGCTGGGAGGCTGGAGCCAGCTGGGAGCAGCCGGGTAAACAGGCTGGCAGATGCTGCTTCCCCCACGGCTGGGCTGGCAGCAGGTGTCGGGAGCAGGGGGTGATGTCCCCGCGGTGATGTGCTGTCCCCGCGGTGATGTCCCCGCGGCACCGGCAGGGAGGGATCAGCCTCCGGGCTGGTGTTGAGTGGCCTCTCCCTGAGCCTGGGAAAGAAGAGGATCCAGAGGGTCTGCCCTTTGTTTTGCAATTCCCAAGCTGAGGAAAACAGCTCCTCCCATCTCTGCCATCCCCCCAGGGCTTGGTTCTGTCCCAGTTTTAGGAAGAGCTGCGTTGTTTGGGCACCAGGAGACAGAAGAGGCCCTGGCCAGGCCAGCAAGGGCTTAGGAGCTCTAATCTCGGGATTATTAAACATATGCTCGTCCTTGGACATCCTTGTGTGCCTGCTGGGGGTTTCCTGGCAGCCCAGGCAGGGAATCCAAGAGGCTCCTTTGGTGGGATCTGATGTTTCCAGAGCAGCCAGGGACCGGTGCCATGCCTGGAGCAGGAAGGAGAGGCATTTTCCAGGAGCAGGAAGATCAGGCGTGGTGGGAGGTGTGGGCAGATGCCCCACCCTGATCCCTCTCCCTGCCCCTGGAGCAGTCAGGATGCCCAGGCTGAGCCCCAGCAGCCAGGTTCCATGGAAGTTCAGTGGGAAGGAGCCTTCCTGGTTTTTCAGGTGCTGGTTTCAGGTTTAGGAGAGTTTTTCCCAAGTTTTGGGATTAACTCCGTGGCCTGGAGCAGCATGGATCTGTGTGGGATGAGACCTTGGAATTGAGCGCTCTGGCCTTGCAGTTACCCCCAGCTGGTGCTTCCCTGGTGCAGAATTAGGGCCCCATTAAATGGATTTTATTGGCTTTTATTGGCACGTGTTGGGAAGACAGAGCCTGGATTCCCTGGCCAGGAGGCTGCTGCAGCCCAAGAGCTCCCAAGCCTGGAAGCAGCTCTGTGATCCTGTCCCTGGGCAGATGGCAGTGGAAGCAAAGTTGTGCTTCATGGAGAAATCCATGGAGGAGCTGAAGAAGTGTGGAATGTTGTGCCAGGTGAAACTGGGGAGGCCTGGACATGCTGGAGAGGGTGCAGTGTGGGAAAAATCCCCCCCTGGGGAGCAGGGAGAGCAGTGTTCCTGCTCATGCAGTGGTGGGGACTGGCTTGGAGAGGACCAGGGGCCAACAGCCATGGCTAGAGCTGTTCCAGAAGGCTGCTCGTGCTGCATAACCCCACCCTTCCCTAGGGAGAGGCTTTCCAGGGCAGGTTTCATCAGAGCCCGAGCCTGGAGCTGCTTCCAGCCTGATCCAAAGCAGATGGACACTGTCATTTGGAGCAGGGGAGGAGGGCAGAGCAGGGCCCAGGCACGCTCTGCTGCTCCTGGGAAACGTGACAGGGAAGGGGGAGCAGTGACACCTCCAGCCCTGCTGCTCCCTCTGCTTCCACAGAGGAGAGCCCTGCAGAAAGTTTGGCACTGCAGGAGCACCATGGGCAGGGTTTGTGCCAGGCCCATGTCTGCTCCTCCCTGGGAGGAACTCACACCTTTGTTCCTTGTTCCTGCTGCTGCTCCTGCCCCTGTGGGATCTGAATCCCTGTGACCTCTCCTTTCCCTGCCCTGGAACATTCAGGGCTCCAGCTGCGGGGCTGTGGACAGGCAGGTTTGTCCAGCCCAGACAGCTCTGCTGCTGTTGGAGACATTCCAGGACGTGTCCTGGATCTGCTGGGGGCTGTGCCTGTGCTGTGCCCTTCTCCCTTTGATTTACCACTTCCTCATGTCAGCTTTACAGCTGAGATCTGGCTCCCGGAGCTCCCCCTGGGCCAAACACGGAGGTTTTCCAAATGTGGGGAATTTGGGGGCTTGCAGGGAGCTGCAGCAGAGTTTGCAGCAGCAGCATCTCCATTCCAGCAGCACCTCCCAGCTCAAGGTCTGTGCCAGCACCAGCCCAGGCTCTCCCTGGCACCCTCCCAAGAGGGATTTGCTCACAGATAAACAGGAACAAAGGGGAAAATCACTCTTTTGGGCTGTGCAGGGGGCTCATGATCCCAGTCCACGCAAAGCCCTGGGCAGCAGAGCTCTGCTGGAGCCCAGCCCGATGTGGAGCTGGAGCCCTGTTTGGACAGGGATTGTTTCTGTATCCCGGTGGGAAGTGCCGCTGCCTGGGCACGAGGGGAGGAACTTGCAGGAAGAGCTCTTGGTGCTGGGCCAGGCTCTGCTCCAGAGCCCCGGGCGAGGATGGATGTGGGCTCTGGCTCCCTGGTTCCCTGTCCGTGTGCAGAGCTGGATGCTGGAGCAGGACAGGAGGGGGTGGGGAGGAGCCTTCCTCCCTGGCTGGGGAGGTGCAGGGAAGAGCCAGGGTCCTGGAAGGGACATGAAGAGGCTTTGGAGCTGTTTGCACAATTCCTGCTTTGCCTCAAGTTCTCTCTCCAGCCCAGCTCCTTCCTGCAGATCCATCCTGGGATTTATTGCTTCTCCTTTCTGCTACCAGCCCCTGATTTCTGGGCTGCCCTTCCTCAAGAAGGGACCTTTGGCAGAGGCTCAGAGGCTCCTGCCATGCCAGCAAACATCCCTCAGGAGCCCTCCCAGCCCCCGCTGGATTGGGCTGGGGCTGGGCAGAGCTGCCCCGGGCCCGTGGGCTGAGCGGTGCCCTGGGATGAACCCCGAGCACAGCCCCGTCCTGGCAGGGAGCAGACTCGAGCTGTTCCCTGGCCCGTTTGCAGAGGCTCCGCAGGGAGCGCTGGATGGGATCCAGGCTGTTCCTCCCGCTGAGCTTGCAGGGTTTGCCCTTTGTCTGCCCCTGCGAGGGGAGGGGACAGGGCGGGCCCTGGGGGTGGCACAGGGGCTGGGGGTGCTGGGCAGGAATGAGCTCCTGCTCCGAGCTGCTTTAATCAAATTTCCTGAGTTTAAGCCCTCTGCATCCTGGGAATTTCCAGGCTTCACCCCGGGGCTGTGGTGCTGCTTCCAGGCTTGGCTGAAGGTTTTAGGCTGGGCTTGTGTGAGAAGGGTTTGGGGACCTCTGGGGGCAAGTCTGCCCCAGGCACTCATGACTGGTTGAGCCAAGAGGCTTCTCTGTTGTAAATTTGAAAATCCTGAGAGTAAACTGAGAGGAAAATTCCGTGTGGAGGGTTCTGCCCTCCCCTTCTTGCTCATCCAGGCAATCCAGTGTGGGTCCTTGGTGGGCTGGAAGTCACTCCCTGGCAGCTGAGCTGTGGCTGATTGTTCTCAGATGGTTTGGGAGGTGATGGTGAAGTTAAGGTGTGATAAATCTGTGTATCCTTGTGCTGAACCTCTCCCTGCCAATGGAATTGTCTCAATGGAGCCCTGGAAGGAGCAGCTGGACACACAAGAGACCTTGCCCAAGGCCGTGGAGCTGTTAGAGACTCTCTGAAGCCTCCAAATCTCTCACTTCAGGGGTAGATCTGAGATGTGCTCCATGGAGTGGCAGAGGGAGGGAGGAGAGACCTCAGGGCTGCTCTGACCAAAGGACAGGAGCTGGGCATGGCTGGGTCAGCTCCAAGCAAGCTCCTGACAGCATTCCCAGGGCAGGGAATGTCTCTGGAGCTGTGGAACCTCCCTGGCTTTCCAGGCACTGAAAAACACCCCGGGCAGGGTTTCCCTGGGAGCCGTTTCCTGCTCCTGGTGGCTCCAGGGAATGCAGGCTCTGCTTCCAGCCTGGGCTCTGCACTCAGCTGCTCTGGGGGCCCAGGAATTTCAAATTAAAAGTTTCCCAGCTCTTTCTGGGGGTTTCTCTGCTTTTCTTTGTGTCAGGTTTGGGTTCCACAGGGGCTCCACAGTCCTGCTGGAACTGAACTGCAGAGCAGCATTTACTGTGGTTTGTCATGTTACACAGGCTTTGGGTCCACCCGGCCCTGCCACAACGGATTTCTTGATAAACCCAAGGAAACTGGGGCCTGGCCCTGTGGTTTTGGCACAGAGAGGTGCTGCTGGCCCTGCTGCCAGAGTCATGGAGTCACGAGGAGCTGCACACATGGGGCTGAGCAGGAGGAGAGGAACATCTGGGAGGAGGAAAAAGGAGCCTCCTGCCCTGGGGAAGGGAGGGTCAGAGCCTGGGCTCTGGGCTTGCTGCTTCAAAGGCTCTGGAGCCTGTGTGGTGTTTGTTGTGTAACGGGCTCAGCCTGGGCCTGGGGGGGTTTGAGCTTCCACGTGCAGCCTAATCCTGGGGCCCTGCTGCTGCTGCTCCTGCCTGGAACACTCTTCTCCTCTCGGGGTCTGGCACAGGCACCAGGGGCAGCTCAAACTTGGCTTTGTCTATCAGCTTTTCACAGAGGTGGGGGTGGTTTTTAGTGTTTTTCAGGCTGCAGCTCCATCAAACCAACCCCTGCTGCAGCTCTGAGCTGTGGAGGGCAGCACCCCATATTCCCAACCCTGCATCCAAGGTTTGCTCCCAGATGTATCCCCGTGTGCAGGGAATGAGGTGTTTCCTTGGCTCCCTGCCCTGCAGGGCTGTGGGGATGTCCTGGCACGTCAGGAGCCTGGGGCAGGGCAGAAATGTTGCTCTGCTGGCTCCGTGGCTCTTCCAGCCTCCCACCTTGGCAAGGGGAGCTGAGGATCAGAGGATCCCGGGAAGCTGCTGGATCAGCCCCAAGGTGGAGCAGGGAGGAGCAGGAGGGGTGGCTGGTGGGTCTTGGGGCACCTGAGGCACCAGTGGGTGCTGCCAAATCAATGTTCTGAGGGTGCAGGGGGGCTGGGACCCCTCGGGGTTGTGTTGTGGCTCCCAAATTCCCTGTGTGTGTCCCTGGAGGGGGAAGGACAGGAGCTGCCTGCTGACAGGGAGGAGCTGCTGCCTCCTCCAGCCCTCACCTCCTTCCTGCCTGTGGGAGGAAGTGGGATTGCCCTGCTCCCCCGTCCTGAGCTGCTTTCCAGAGAGGAACCCACGAGGTCCCCAGGATGGGGACATTGCTGGTAGTGTCCTCGTGCTGCTGCAGCTGTGGGGTGGTGGCACGGGGCCACCAGCCTGGCTTTGGCTCCCCTGCTGCCAGGCCAGGCTTCCCTGCACTCCTTGGCTCCTCCTGTTCCTGCTTTCCCATCGCTTCCTGCAGCTCCTGCTGGCATTCCCCGCTCCCTGCCCTGGCCCAGGATGCACCCTCGGGAGGAGGTGGCACTCGGGGTGGGTGGCACCGTGGCCAGGGTCGTGTTTCATTGCTGTCCCTGTTCTCCAGCAGCGCCCTGGGATGCCCCCCGGGGGCAGGATGCCCATGGCAGGGCTGCAGGTGGGACCCCCGGGAGCCCCCCCGTATGGAGCAGCGACCCCGCTGAGGCCAGGCCTGCCCCAGGCCATGATGGATCCCTTCAGGAAGCGCCTGCTGACCCCTCAGGCACAGCCACCCATGGCCACCCCCAGGAGAGGGTAAGGCTGGCGTGTCCCACCTGGGAGGGGTCCCCTCGGGGGGGTCCTGCTGGCTCCTGGCTGCACTTGGTAAAATCACGGAGTGGGTGGGGTGGAGGGACCTCAAAGCCCATCCAGTCCCACCCCAGGCACCTTCCACTCTCCCAGGGTGCTCCAAGCTCCTTGAACACCCCCACACTAGTCCTTGCTGACAGGGAGCTGTGTCCCTGCTCCTCGATGCACCCAGGCTGTGTTTCACCTCCTGTTTTGCATCTGAACTGAGCCAGGAGCTGCTTGGTTCAAACCAGGCACAATAATTCATTCCCAACAGGATCTTCTGATGGGAAACTTCTCCAGAGCACAGGAGAGCCCTGTTCTGGAAATAGCTATATAAACATAAATAATATCTAATATCAGTGAGATGTCACTGCAGATACAGAGCTGTAAAAAGATGGATGTAACTCCATTCAGGACAGGGGTCCCAGGGCTGTGTTCAGTCAGTGTTTGACTCTCTTTGAGACCCCAAAGCCTCTCCAGGTCCCCATTCAAGTGTGTCACAAGTGTCACACCATGCAGAGAGCCCCAGCTCCAGTCCTGCTGCAGAGGGGGATACCAGCAGGGTTTTCCTCCAGCCTGGCACCTGCCCGAGCTTGGGAATGGGATGTTTTGGCATGGAGGCAGAGATTCCTCGGTTTGCAGCTTCCTCTCACTCTGATCTCCACACCAGGAACCAAAGAGCCTCGTGGGGTCCCCAGCAGCAGCTCCTGGGGGTCTTCTTCATCCTCCCAGGTGTCCCTGGCTCTGGCAGGCACAGATGTGGCTGGAAGTGTGGGATGGGGCTGGCAGATTTTAGGGATGCTCCCTGGAGCTGCAGTCAGGGCAGGACTCTTTGTTTGGGCTCTGCCAGCAGCTCCTGGCTGGTTCCCAGCCCTGCTGATCCCTCTCTGTGGGGGCTGTTTGGCTCCTGGAATCTCCAGGCAGGATCCCTTGGTGCTCATGGATGCTCAGGTTCCATTCCCTTCCCTGGCAGCTCCATTGGCTTCCTGATCCCTCCTGGGCCATTCTAGCACTGCACAGCTGGAGCCAGCTGGGGCCTGGGGACAGGGAGCAGCCTGGCACCCTCAGGGCCATCAGAGCCATCCCATCAGGGCTGGGGGCTGGGATCAGGGATCAGCCAGGCTCGTGGCTGGGCATTCCCTGCTCCCAGCTGCTGGATCAAGGGATTAGGAGCTTCCAGCTGCTCTGGGGTGTCCAGACCAGTGGGCAGGGGGGGTTGGATGGGGCAGGCATTGCTCCAGAGCGGGGCTCTGACCTCTCCTGGAGTGTTCTCCTGGAGCATGCAGTGTCCCCAGGGCCCTCCTGTGTGATCCTGCTGCTCCAGGTGCAGCTGGAGGAACAGGAATTCCCTGTGCTGCTGGAGCCTGCCCCATCTCCTGGGCAGGAAACCAGGAGAGCATTCCCTGCTGTGCCCAGGCTGGGCACTGGGGTGGGCTCGGGGTGATGGGAATCTGCAGTGGGCAGGGTTGGATCCAGCCAAGCTGGATTTTCCCAGGATTTCAGCCCCAGCACAGCAGGGTTTGGTTTGAGCTGGGTTTAAGGGAGCTCCTGGTTTGGAGCACTGGGAGAATGGGGTGGCTGCTTTCAGAGGGGAAATCTGGGAATTCTGTCTTGCAGCCCTGCCTTTGCCTTGTTATCACCTTTGCTTTCCCCAGCATTTCCTGGATTTCCTTCCCTGGTGTCAGGCTGCAACATCCAACACCTTCCCCCCAGGAGTATCCTGAGCTGGGAGGGACCCCAAGGATCATCCAGTCCCAGCCCTGTTCCTGCCCAGACCCCCCAACAATCCCACCCTGGCCATCCCTGGCAGTGGTGTCCAAACGCTCCTGGAGCTCTGGCAGCCTCGGGGCTGGGACCATTCCCTGGGGAGCCTGGGCAGTGCCAGCACCTCTGGGGGAAGAACCTTTCCCAGTATCCATGGGCAGGCAGCAGGGTGTCCTGTGGGAGCTGTAATTTTTCCTGTTTCCCAGAGTGAAGAGGAGGAAGATGGCTGACAAGGTGCTGCCACAGAGGGTGAGTGTCACCTCAGCCCGGGGGACAGAGCTGAGCTGCTGCAGGGGATGGGGGGTCCCCAAAAAGGGAGGATCTCCCTGAGTTCCCTCCTGCCCACTGGGAATTTCTGTTCAATCCCAAACCACCCTGGAATGTTTCTGTCTCTCCCTCTGGCATGGCAGGAGAGGGTTGGGGTGGGGTTGGACTCTGAGCAAGCGAGGAGCAGGAATGGGCTGGGATGGAGATCTCAGGAGGTCCCTAAGAGTCCCTCCTGAGATTCCAGGGTTCCATTCCATGCAGGAATGCTGCTGGGAACAGCAACAGGCTCCAGACTGGTTTGGGCAGAGCTTTGCAGGGCTCCAGGCTGGGTTTAAAATAAAAACTGGATGCTGGACTTGTCAGCTGGTGTCTGCCTGGCTGCTGAGGCTGTGGGGGGATCCAGCCCATGCCAGCACGCTGGGATTGACCATTCCTGTGTCCAGATCCGGGAGCTGGTCCCAGAGTCCCAGGCCTACATGGACCTCCTGGCCTTCGAGCGCAAGCTGGACCAAACCATTGCTCGGAAGAGGATGGAGATCCAGGAGGCCATCAAGAAACCCCTGACAGTGAGCTGGGGGACTGGGAGGGGGCTGGAAGTCCTGGAATCCTGGGAAACTTAAGGTTGGAAAAGTCCTCTAAGGTCATCCAGTCCAACCATCACCCTAAGCCATGTCCCCAGGTGGGATATCCACACGTTTCTGGGACACTTCAGGGATGGGGGTTCCACCTCTGCCCAGGGCAGCCCATTCCAATGTTTTACAGCCCTTTCTGTGGATAAATGTTCCCTAATATCCAGTCTGAACTCCCCCTGAGGCCGTTTCCTCTCGTGCTGCCATGGAGATGGGTGCTGCAGTCCCCTCTCACTCCGTCCATCCCTCTCTCTGTTCCCATTCCGCAGCAAAAGCGGAAGCTCAGGATTTACATCTCCAACACCTTCACCCCTGCCAAGGAGGAGGGAGAGGGCGGGGAGCGTGTGGCCTCCTGGGAGCTCCGTGTGGAGGGGAAGCTGCTGGAGGATGTGAGGATCCAGCAGGGCTGGAGGGATGGAGGGAGGAGCATCCAGAGGGAGGGAGGAGCTGCTCTGCCAGGATCCAGGAGGGATGGAGTGGTGGTGGGAGGAGCTGGTCCATGGGGATCATCCAGGAGGGATGAGGTGCTGGTGGGGGGAACTCTGGTCCATCAGGACTCAGGAGGGATACATGATGGTGGGAGGAGGAGCACTGGTCCATAACAATCCAAGATGGATGAGGAGGTGGTGGGAGCACTGGTCCATAAGGATCCAGGAGGGAAGGAGTGATGGTGGGAGGAGGAGCTGCTCCATCAGGAGCATCCAAGAGGGATGAGGTGATGGGAGGAGGAGCACTGGTGCATGAGGAGCATCCAGGAGGGATGAGGTGGTGGGAGGAGGAGCACTGGCCCATTAGGAGCATCCAGGAGGGATGAGGTGGTGGGAGGAGGAGCACTGGTGCATGAGGAGCATCCAGGAGGGATGAGGTGGTGGGAGGAGGAGCACTGGTCCATTAGGAGCATCCAGGAGGGATGAGGAGGTGCTGGGAGCACTGGTGCTGTGCTGAGAGCTCAGCTGGGGCAGCACCTGCCCCGCTCCGGAGCCTGGGGCTGGATTTGGGATCAGGAATCTCTGCTGCCCTGTCTGCAGCCCAGCAAGCAGAAGAGGAAGTTCTCCTCCTTCTTCAAGAGCCTCGTGATCGAGCTGGACAAGGAGCTCTATGGGCCAGACAATCACCTGGTGGAGGTGAGGTGGGAGGGGATCCCGGTGGGAAATGGGGGCACGGCCCTGCTGCTCCCCCTCTGGATGCTCAGCTCCCAGGCCAGGGCCTGTCCTGCTGGGAGAGGGGCCTGAGCAGGTTTTTGGGGCTGGGGGCAGTGCCAGGCCCTCCATGGGGACCACACTCTCCTGCTTTCCCAGCTCAGGTTTAGGGATGCCTTTTCTCCCCTGGCAGAGCCTGGCTCTGACCCCTCAGAGCCCAGGTCCTCAGCCAGAGCTGGAGCTGTGGTGTGTGGGGGCAGGGACGTGGCCCCAGAGGCAGCTTGTCCCCCCAGCCTGGCACAGAGGGGTCCCCACGGGGGTGCTGATCCCACAGGAGGCTCATCCCAGTGCCCTGTGGGAAGAAGGGTTTGCCCTCCTGCCTGTCCCTGAGCTGGAGGGTCCCTGGAGGGTTTAAGCCATGCCTGGGAGAGGGGTCAGACCTTTTTTGGATGCTCCTGCCTGGAGCTCTCCCTGCACCCAGCTCATGCTTTTGCCCTGGGAGATTCTGTGGTGAGGCTGAATCCCCTTCTAGGGGACATTGGGAGCAGCTCTGGTGCACATTCCCTGCAGGATTGATCCAGAGGCTGTGGGAGCCCTGCACCCCAAGCACTCAGGGCTGGAACTGCCCCAGTCCCTCCCAGTGCTGGAGCACAGGCCGGGATGGGATGGACTGGGAGAGCTCTGAGCTGCCACCGCTGGGATCAGGAGCTGCCAGGGGTGCCCCAGGCTGTGTGGCTGTGCCAGCCCCTGCCCAGAGCCCCTGCCCAGAGCCCCAGCCCAGCTCTGCAGACACAAACCTTGCTGGCAGGTGGCTTCCATGGCCCTGGCCTGAGCACTGTCCCCGTTGTCCCTCGCAGTGGCACCGGATGCCCACGACCCAGGAGACCGACGGCTTCCAGGTGAAGCGTCCCGGGGATGTCAATGTGAAGTGCACCCTGCTGCTCATGTTGGACCACCAGGTATGGCCTGGGGCCACCTGGGGGTTAGCCAGGGGTGGGGATGGGCTGGGACAGGGCTTTGGATGAGGGTTTGGGCATGCAGGGATTGAAAGGAGCACAGGGAGCTCCGGGCATGGACTCACAGTGACACAGGGGCTGTGGGGGACTCCTGAGGGCCCCCCCCTCTTCTTTGGGCAGGAGGAGGAATTCCTCTGTGGAAAGGTAGTTAAAAACTGGGACAGCACCTTGGATGAGGGTTTGGGGCATGCAGGGATCAAAATGTGCACAGGGAGCTCTGGGCATGGAGCTGCAGTGACACAGAGGCTGTGGGGGACACTCCCGAGTGCCTCTTCCTTGGGCAGCAGGAGGAATTTCTTCATGGAAAAGGAGTTAAAAACGGGGACAAGCTGCCTAGAGAGTGCTGGAGTCCCCATCCCCTCAGCTGTCCCAGGAACACTCAGTGCTTGGGGCTGGGGACAGGACAGGGGTGGCTCAGGCTGGGCTTTTCCAGCCTGGCTGGTCCCGTGGCTGACCCCAGCTGTCCCCACAGCCCCCCCAGTACAAGCTGGACCCGCGGCTGGCCCGGCTGCTGGGGGTGCACACCCAGACCAGGGCCAGCATCATGCAGGCCCTGTGGCTCTACATCAAACACAACAAACTGCAGGACAGCCACGAGAAGGAGTTCATCAACTGCAACCGCTACTTCCGCCAGGTACCTGCACATTCCCACCTCATCCAGCTGGGAAAAGCCTCTCAGCAGCTCCCACAGCCCCTCCAGGCTCTGGTTGTGCCCCTTCCCTGGGCTCTGGCTTGCACCACCAGCTTGGAGATGCCCCACCTGGCTGCACAGGTGAGGGGAGACCCTGCCATGGGTGCCAAAGGCTCTGCTTCACCCCCCAGATCTTCAACTGTGTCCGCATGCGCTTCTCTGAGATCCCCATGAAGCTGGCAGGGCTCCTGCAGCACCCGGACCCCATCATCATCAACCACACCATCAGGTGGGGCACGGCGTGGGCACGGCCCTGAGAAGGGCTGGGCACTGCCTGGGCAATGGCTCCAGGGCCAAAGGGGCTCCATGGGATAGGCAGTGTCCCCAGGCCTGGGGGTGCCCCATGGGGTGGGGAGTGGGCAGTGTCCCCAGGGCTGGGGGTGCTCACGAGGGTGGGGAGTGAGCCAAGCAGTGTCCCCAGGGCTGGGGGGCTCCATGGGCTGGGGGAACAGGAACCTTTGAGGTCTCCAGCCTGAAGGACCAGCACAAGTCACCTGGGAGGGGAAGAACCACCAAATTTGAGGCTTTTTGGGGCACTGGTGTGGTTGTTGGGGGTCCATCCACCCCCAGCCAGGTGGGGGCTCAGCAGGTCCCCCCAACCCCATTCCCCAGTGTGGACCCCAATGACCAGAAGAAGACAGCCTGCTACGACATCGACGTGGAGGTGGATGATCCCCTCAAAGCCCAGATGAGCAATTTCCTGGCCTCCACCACCAACCAGCAGGAAATCGCCTCCTTGGATGCCAAGGTGGGAGGGGACACTGCCAGGGGGCAGCTGTGTCCTGTGGGGGGACACAGCTCCTCTGACCCCTGTCACCTGCCCAGATCCATGAGACCATCGAGTCCATCAACCAGCTGAAGACACAGAGGGATTTCATGCTGAGCTTCAGCAACAACCCCCAGGATTTCATCCAGGAGTGGATCAAATCCCAGAGGAGGGACCTCAAGGTAAAGGGGAACAATTGCTAGGGAGGCTTAGGTTGGATATTGGGAAAAAATTCTTCCTGGAAGGGGTTGTCCAGCACTGGCACAGCTGCCAGGGGCAGTGGTGGTGTCCCCTTCCTTGGAGGGGTTCAGAACCATGGATGTGGCCCTTGGGGACATGGGTCAGTGGTGAACGTGGTGGTGGTGTTGGGGTAAGGGTTGAAGGTCTTTTCCAACCTTAACAATTCCATGATTCTGAAGCCCTGGGGCTGGGCAGAGTGGGGAGCTGGGAGGGGTCTGGGTCCATCCTGGAGCTCAGGGAGGGGTCTGGGTCCCTTGGGTCCCTCGTGGAGCTCAGGGAGGGGTCTGGGTCCCTCGTGGATCCCTCTGGATCCCTCACTCCTGGTGCCCCGTCCCGTTTGGGTCAGATCATCACGGATGTGATCGGGAACCCCGAGGAGGAGCGGCGGGCCGAGTTCTACCAACAGCCCTGGGCGCAGGAGGCCGTGGGCAGACATATCTTTGCCAAGGTGAGCTCGGGGGTGGGCACAGGGTTGGGGTGGCAGTGACAGAGCCCTGGGAGCCCGGGCAGCGTCCCCTGTCCCTCCCTGACCGCCGCGGTGTCCCCAGGTCCAGCAGCGCCGGCAGGAACTGGAACAAGTGCTCGGGATCCGCCTCACTTAAGGCGGGCGNAAAAGGCAGCGTTTTGTACAGTGGGTTTGTATTTGATTAATTAATATATTGAGTTCCTCTTCCTGCACTGGGCTCCGCAGGGGCTCAGGGAGGCTCCCAGGGCTGCTCTGGGGATATGGAACCGAGGGCTGGGGTTCAGTTTGTGACAATCAGTTTACTCTTTCCCCCTCTCCCACTGTTTTACATAATTCCATAATTAACCACTTGTCTTGACAAGGTTTGGGGGCAGAGGGGTTGGCTCTGCCCCAAGAGCCTGTGGGGGCACAGGGGCACCAAGAACTGGAGTTACTGGGGAGGAGGGAGGGGACCACGGGGGCAGTGCCACCACTGCCACCCCCACTGAAGTGCCTTTGCCCCCCTGCAGGCTCCGAGGTGGGGGGGGCGTTTACAGATTCCCAGGGTTGGGCTCAGGGGTTCCTGCTCTGCCTCTTGTGTAACCAGTTTTTGTCTATTTTGGATCTTTTCTAATAAAAGCAGTTAGCAGCAGCTCTGTGGGGTGTGTGCTGTGTCCTGCAGCCCCCACCCCATCCCCAAATCAGTCCCCGACTCAGCACCCAGGCCTGACCACAGCAGCTCTTTATTGACAGCACAGAGGGAGCAGCTCCAGCCTCACCGTTACTTCCACAGCTTCTTGATAGACATGTTCTTCTCACTGTCCTTCTGCATCACCTGGGGGGAGGGGATAGGGGTGGCTCCAACATTCAGCTCCCAGATTGGGTGTTAATTACCCCAAAAACACCCCAAGACCAAGGGCTCAGCAGCCTCTCCCCTGTCACTCACGCGGTGACAACGCCCTTGCTTGTGCTCCTGGCAAATGCCACTCAGGACTCTTTGTGTCCCCATCACCCCCCACTGTCACCTTTCCCCAGCACCCACCTTGGCCACGGCCATCTCGAAGTCCTCCTGTGTGACGTGCACTCTCCTCTCCCTCAGTGCATACATCCCTGCCTCTGTGCACACACCCTGAGGGGACAGGAGAGGAACATCGGCCAGTGCCCCCCGTGGCAGCCCCCGTGTCCCCATAGTCCCCAGCTCACCTTCACCTCAGCCCCCGAGGCCCCCGGCATCAGCTCCGCGATTTTCCGCAGGTTGATGCCCCGGGTCAGGTTCATCTTCCGGGAGTGGATCTTGAGGATGTCCAGGCGGGCCTGGAGCAGGGGCACAGAGAGAGTTGGAGCCCAGGAATGGCTCCCAGGGAGAGAGTGGGGACAGCAGGGACAGGGCTAGCTGGGGGTGGCTCTGGTACCTCCTCGTTGGGAGGGGGGAACTCGATTTTCCTGTCGATGCGGCCAGGGCGCAGCAGGGCCGAGTCCAGGATGTCGATCCTGTTGGTGGCCATGATCACCTGCACAGAGGGACAGCTGTCACCACCCTGGGCACCGTGGGGCTGGCAGGACCCCGGGCAGGGCAGGTCCCTCTACCTTGATGTTCTTGGTGGCCTCGAAGCCGTCGAGCTGGTTGAGGAGCTCGAGCATGGTGCGCTGCACCTCGCTGTCGCCGCCGGAGCCGCCCTCCAGGCGGGAGGAGCCGATGGAGTCGATCTCGTCCATGAAGATGATGGAGGGCGCGTGCTCCCGCGCCATCACGAACAGCTCCCGCACCATGCGGGCCCCTGCGGGCACCGGGCTCAGCCTGGCCCCGAGCCCGGCCAGCCCCGAGGAGCCCCAGGGCCGCCCCCGCCCCGTTACCTTCCCCGATGAACTTCTGCACCAGCTCGGAGCCCGACACGCGGATGAAGGTGCAGTCCGTGTGGTGGGCCACGGCCCTGGCCAGCAGCGTCTTCCCGGTGCCGGGGGGGCCGTAGAGCAGCACCCCCTGCAACGGCCACACGGCCCCTCAGAGCCTGCCCGGGACAGGGGCCAGCCCAGGGGCTCCCAGGAGCAGCACTTGCCTTGGGCTGGGCGATGCCCAGCGCCTCGAAGAGCTCCGGGTGCTTCACGGGCAGCTCGATGACCTCCTTGATCTCCTTGATCTGCTTGTCCAGGCCCCCGATCATCTCGTAGGTGGAATCTGGGACCTTCTCCACCATCATGAGGGACACGAGCGGGTCCACCTTGTTGGGCAGGATCTTGTGCAGGGTGTAGCTGTCGTTGCGCAGGGCCACGCGGCAGTTGGGGGTCACCTGTGGGGACAGCACGGGGGGCTGGGTGTCCCTGCCAGCCCTGGGGACCCCCCCCCACAGCCCCGGGGCACTCACATCATTGATGTCAATGTTCTTGTCCACATCCACCACAAACTTCCCCTCTGGGTGCACCTGTAAAGCAGCAAAGACCCCCAGGAGTTGTTTCCCTGGGAATTCCCTGCTGAGGGACATCCCCATGGCCGGGGAGCAGCAAGAGCCAGGAGCTCCAGCCCCACTGGACACCCCAGGGCAGCCACAGGCCCAGCAGAGCCATCCCAATGAGCTCCTCTGCCCAAGGAGCTCCCACCCCACGTCCCTGAGCTGTCCATCCCCCATGGGGACACAGGGCTGTCCCCCAGCCCAGCCCTGTCACCTGGGGGCAGCTCAGCCTCCTACCTTGACCAGCACCTTCTTCTTGTCCATGGCTCTCACCACCTCTCCCACGTAGGATCCCTGCTCCTGCAGCAGCTGCAGCTCCTCCCGCAGCAGCCTCACTGCAGGGGGGACAGCTCAGCACCAGCCCTGGGGCTGGAGCCCTCAAAGCCCAGCCCAGAGCCCCCAGGCCCAGCCCAGAGCCCCCAAAGCCCAGCCCAGAGCCCCCAGGCCCTGCCCCAGCCCTACCCTTGGCGTTGAGCTCGTTCCTCTGCGCCTGCAGCCGCCGCAGGTTCTGGCTCTTTTCGTTCACGATGAGCTGAAGGGAAAGGAAAGGAGAGGCTTTGCTGAGCGGCCTGGGGCTCAGCCACACCCAGCACATGGCTCCCAGCAAGGAATTATGGAATGCTTTGTGTTGGAAAAGATTTCAAAGCTCATCTCATCCCACCCTTGCCATGGCAGGGACACCTTCCACTGTCCCAGGCTGCTCCAAGCCCTGTCCAACCTGGCCTTGGGCACTGCCAGGGATCCAGGGGCAGCCACAGCTGCTCTGGGCACTCTGTGCCAGGGCCTGCCCACCCTCACAGGGAACAATTCCACCTCAGTATCCCACCTAACCCTGCCCTCTGGCACTGGGACAGGAGCAGCCCCTCAGCCAGGGCCAGCAGCACCCCCAGCTCAGAGCACAGCCCCACCTTGTGTCCCCAGAGCCCCCAGGCGGGTCCTGCCTGCCCACAGCCCGGGGACAGGGCAGGGACACGGCCACACCATCCCGGCCGGCAGCACAGTGACACGGTCCCGGTGTCCCTGCAGCCGTGCTCACCTGCAGCTCCTCGATCTTGGACAGGTAATACTGCCG
>VXBC01006154.1:18372-46223 GCA_013399945.1 Ploceus nigricollis
GATCCGCCGGAGCCCGTTAACATTAGAAATGCCGAACACTGCAGCCCGGGTACCGGGAGCCGGCAGCGAGGGGAGGGACGGAGCCGAGGAACTGCAGAGGAGCTGCGGAAATGCAGCGGAGCCGAGGGGCTGCGATGGAATTGGGGGACTGGGATGGAGCCGCGGGGCTGGGATGGAGCTGGGGACCGCCGTGGGTGAGGGACCCCGGTGCAGCCGAGGGGCTGAGGTGAAGCGGGGGGCTGCGATGGAGCTGGAGGCCAGGATGGGCGAGTGGCTGCGGTGGAGCCGGCGGGCTGCGGTGGAGCTGAGGGGAGGGGAAGGTTCGTCGTGCTGTGCTGAGGCCCACTGTGGGCCGGCAGGCTGTTGCAGCCTCCCAGCCTAAGGGTCCCCCTGCCCTCGGTGAGCCCAAGCCTGCAGGTGTCTGCAGCTGGCCCACAGCAGGGAAGGCAGGGCCGCGGGTGCCTTTGGTGTATGCGAGGAGCCCCGGTCCAGCTCGGTGCTTGCCAGGCACTGCCGTTTCGATGCCCTAGGTTTTGTTGTCCCAGCTTGGTGGCAGTGTGCTCAGCTCCGTTCGTGCTGCCTCATGCCAGGAATGTCACTGCAGGGGCACACCAGGTGGTTTTGGGGGGTGGTAGCCCCGCTACAGGGGTGCTGGCCACCACGGTGATGCTGCATGTGAGCAGCAGCCTGGGTGCCTCTCCAGAGGCCTGCATCCCACTTTGACCCTTTTGGGTTTCTGTGGAAAGGAGGAAAGGAAGATGGCCTGTTAGAGGAGTCAGGGCTGTAACAAAAAAGGTTGCATGGGTTGAGAGAATGTAAATCCCGGAATTTGTTTTATTGGCCTCATGGTGCAGGGACAAAGGACACTCAGTGGAGTAAAGACGGGGAGGATGTAAAACCCTGGGCTGACGCTGGAGGGGCCTTTCCACGTCTGTGGAGGTCTTCAGCCACAGAAAGCTTTTGGGTTGATGGAATTGGAGAGGAGGAAAGGGGCTCGGGCTGGATGGAGATGGGTGGGAGAGCAAGGCTAGCTCAGGACGTGGCAGTGGCTCAGTCTGATATGTTGGGATCCCACCAGTCCAACTGGGGGAGTCACAGTGGGCAGGTGGGGGAGGACTGTGCTGTGCCCATTCCCATGGGGCTCCTGCAGCTCCCCCTTGTTTGTGCCTCTGATGACAGCTGTGGTGGGAGCCCCGAGGTCACTGGTGACATGATCTTATCTTGTGTGAGGCTCCTGCGCTGTGGGACAGGGGAGCTGCCAGCTGAGACATGGCAGGGCTATGCCTGAGGTGCTCCCAGGGTCACCTCAGTGGGCAGAGCCAGCCGGGCACCGTGTCCCTGCCCCTTGTCCCTCTGCAGGGGTGCTGGGCGCGTGTCCCGTCCTGCGCCCCCAGCCCCGGGAGCGGGTGCTGGGCACGCTGGTGGGCGGCGCGCGTCTCTTAGCAACTCCTCTGCTGCGTGGTTCCTCCTGGTGCTCGGGAAGGTGTGAACACACACACCAGCCTCCTGTGTGCTGCTGAGGTGCTCGGGGCTTCCCAAAGCACCCTGTGTCACCCAGAATGAGGGCTGAGGGGTGCCCTGCACCTGGCTGGCCGTGACACGGCTCACCTGTGTCCACAGAGGCTGCATGTCCTCGGGGACTTTGCCTGCTCAAGCCGCAGCCCCATCCTGCCTCTTCTGAGCCTTCCTTGTGGATTTGTAGCAGGAATCTCACGGATTTCTTTGTCTGGGCTACATTCCCTTAATACCTGCCAGGTATTGGGATGAATCCTGATTCTGGTGAAACGTGTACTGTGTTTACACAGTTACCTGTGACCTGTTACCAGGTGTGTGTGAGTGAATTAACAGGGGTTAATTAACGGCTGGAAGAGCCTTACTGGAGATGTTATCATTCCATGGAGTGCCTTGGTCTGGAAGGCAATTTCCTTCTAAACTGCAGGTTTGGGGCTTGGTACAGAAATGTCTGAAAGAGGGTTTTGTTTATTGATGTTCCTGATCTGAAGATCAGAGTTGGTGACTGGAACAATGGTTCATGGTCCGAAAATCCACGACGGAAGTTGCCAGTGAAACCCCAAATTCAATTTCCTAAAACTTGAGCACCGCGTCTTGCAAGACTTGCTCACATCCTCCTGCCAGACTCCTTTCCTGTAGGCAATTCCTTCATTTTTGAAGGGCAAAAGTCGAAGGCAGTATTGTGCTGCAGCAGGGCAGGGGGTCCAAGCTGCCCACCCTCTGCCGGGGCTGCCAGTGTCCCTGCAGCGGTGTCACTGCAAGGGTGTCACTGTTGCAGCCGTGCCAGCAGTGGAGTCAGGGGCATTGGCAGAGATGTACAGAACTGGGGGGGGGTAGGGGGGTCTGTGACGGTGTGGCTCTGCCAAGAAGGGGATGGAGTGGGTGTTGGGGGGCTGCTGCAGCCAGAGCCCTGCCAGCCCCCCAGGCTTGGGGAACGAGCCTTTCTTGAGAAGTTTGCAGCCCACGATGGGGTGAGAGCCAGCTGTGCCTGCTCGTGGGTCGGCATCGGTGGTGCCACTGTGGGAAGAGAGGGAAATCTGCTCTGTTTTGGTCTCCTCCTGGAGCTGGAGCTTTATTCGGAGGCGATGGGGGCTGAGGGGCACTGGGGCTGGAGGAGATGGCAGGTTGGGCTGGTCGCCAGCATCAGCTGCATCAGAGGCAGGACCTGGAGTCTTTTGGTAGTTTCTAACCACCAAATTTGGACAGATTTTCAGGGGGCTTGCAAAAAGCGATTCACTCATCCCAGGCTGCTTTCCTTGCCAAATTGTGGAGACTGCTGCAAGCTGCTGAGTTCTATAAAAGATTTCATATCTGCATAAAGCAAAATGATACCAACCTGGGGCTGGTGCAGCCGTGCTCACAGTAAATGTGGCCTCCAACGTCGTGACTCTGGGACAGGCTGCAGACAGAACCGTATTAATAGAGTTTGTAATTAGAGCAGTAATTGCACAGTGCTTAATTTCTTTCCTAGAAGTGAACTTTGAGCAGTGACCAGAATGTGGGTTTGAGGAGGACGGGCGATGTCTCTGATGCAGGGGGTTACCTGAGGGACATGCAGGACAGGCTGCGAGCAGCATGGGGCTGCAGGAACCATGGATTCATGGACAGCTGGGAGGGACAGCACCAGCAAGATGGAATAGCGAAAGAAGATCATGATGAGGGATTGAAGAGATGGTTACACAGAGGTTTTCTGGGTGTGTGAAGTCGTGAAGGCAAGAGGGAGAGGTAGAAGGGAGATAAGAAGTAGGTGAGATTCCGTTAACAGAGCTTTTGCCAGATGATGAGAATTTTCTTCTGATGTTTGTGGTTGTGCACATGCCTTGCAGCCCATCTAAAGCTCAGCTCTCTGGGAAAGCTTGGAGAGGGTTTGAGCCATGGTGAGGACTCAGTGTCCAGGGAACAGGACCAGGAATCTCTCCGTAGTCAGCTTTACCTGGAGCACGTTTTTTCCCTTCATTGTCCTTTCTCACCTCTCTCACCTGCCTCTAAACCTGTGTGGGTTCCTCTCTGCAGTTTAAGAAGCAGGGTTAGTTTGGGAAAGCTCTCCTCTACAGTTTCCAGCTGTTGCTGCTCTGGCAGAGGCTCGGGATGAGAGAAGCCCTGCAGAATGTCTGTGGTGGCTGGGAGCAGCCTGGATGTCCGTGAGCTCCACATCTGCTCTGCCAGGCAAGGGCTACCCCACTGCTGGCTCTGCCTCACTCCAGGGCCTGGCTGTTGGCTGGGTGTGAGGCCAGCAAGGACCATGGGGTCACTTGGTGTAAATAGCCCATCCCAGGATTTTGGCCTTAAAAAACAAAGCCTCTGGCTGAGGCCTGTTGGAGGTACAGACCTGGGCCTCTGCCTCAGGAGTTTACTCCATCATAGCCTGTCTTGCTGTCAATAATTGTTGTGACTTTTCCAGCTGGCATCTCCAACATCCTGGGTATTTTCTGCATTTCTGTCTTAGAAAGACATCTGCTTTGATATTGGGCATTTTCCTGTTTAAAGCCACTTGTACCAGTTACTGAGGCCACTTTGCTGTCTCTGTTTCTCATGAGTTAAATTGGCTGAACTTCATCATTCAGTTCAGTTCCAGCACAAGTCTTCCAGCTCCATGCTCCATCCTTTCCCAACATCTTTTTAAACTGGCTCCTGATGTGCTGATTCACAAAGCAAACTGAGGCAGGGGCTGCCACTGATGCAGGATCTTCTGGAGGAAGATGTGAGGCTGGGGGAGCCCCACACTGCCAGGCTGCACTCAGGGCTCACCATGTCTTCGCTCTGCTGAATCAGCCTTGAGTAAATTACACCCTTTGGGAAGGAGAGCGTTCTGCTTAGCCAGCTTTTTCCTGCTAATTCCATGACCTCTGCAGAAAGCTGCCCTGTTTATGTATGCCTGTGAGTTCCCGAGGGCTGGGAAACCACGGGCCATGGTGCTGGGGTGCCGTAGGGGGAGCTGCAAACTCCAAAGCCATTGGCACATCCTGCTCCAGGGCTGGAGCTGGCCATTCTGGACAGCTGTGTGGCTCGTGCTGTATTACCCCTGCGTTCAGGTAATGACCACTCTGACACTGTGGTCTCCAGATTTGCTGGAAGTTAAGTGCAAAGGTGGTTAAAAGAGCACAAAATGAGAGGTTGGGCAAATCGCAGAACGAGAGAATGGTTTGGGTTACAGACCGTCTTGTTCCACCCCCTGCCACGGGCAGGGACACCTTCCACTAGACCAGGTTGCCCCAAGCTCCATCCAGCCTGGCCTTGAGCACTTCCAAGGATGGGGCAGCCACAGCTTCTCTGGGCAGCTTGTGCCAGGGCTTCACCACCCTGACAAGGAAAAATGTCTTCCCAATATCCCATCTAACCCTGCCTTCTTGTCTGTGAGAAGCCATTCCCCCTTGTCCTGTCACTCCAGTCCCTTATCCCAAGTCCCTCCTCAGTTCTTCTGGAGCCTCTTTATGCACTGGAAGGAGCTCTAAGGTCTCCCTGGAGTTTTAGAGAAGACTCTAAGGTGAACATCCCAGGTGAACATCTCCAGGTGAACATCCCAGCCTGGCTCCAGAGCAGAGGGACTCCAGCCCTCGGAGCAGCTCCTGTACTCCGTGTTGTTTGGGTGAGGGATGCTGTGATCTCAGGGCTGACTCCCAGGAGAGGCCCCTCAGGGCACTGGGAAAGGCTTCCTGGGCTGCCTTACCGCTGGCAAGGGAGAGCCCTGGGTCCTCCGCCACTGCGTGTGTCCTGGCCTGGCTGAGGCCATCGGCAGAGCTGGCACTGCTCAGCATCTCATGGTGCCAGTGCCTGGCATGAGCAGCACAGGCAAAAGGATCTGCCTGGAAAGAGTCCTGGAGCAGATTCTGATGCAATGGGAGATGTCGGACCCCCAGGAGTGATGGGCAAGAGCCAAAGCACAGCTGAAGGAGCCTTTAGCACACTTGAACAAATACATCCCCTGTTTTTACTGAGTTTTGTGTTGTGGCCCAAGTCATCTGCAGGCATCTTTGCCAGGTGCAGCTCTCAGCTTTCTGACCTTACAGATGGAGAATCTGGTCTTGGGGAAGAATCAGAAAAGGCCGTTGCTTGAGGTGCTCTGGGGGCAAGAACTCGGTGCTGTGGCTAAAGAGGAAAATCTGTGGGTGTGAAGGGAAAGAACAGGATTTGGAGGTGGGGTCAGGAGAGAACTGGGAGTCTCTGTGGTCGCAGTTACAGTTCCCTTGATCCAAGACAAGCGTGGTTGCTACGGGCAGGGACACTGCAGCTCTTCCCACTTGGCAGCTCCATCTGCCCCTCCCTGTGATCAGAAGCTACTCTGGCAGGAGCCAGGCATGTGTTGGGTTTGGTTCAGTCAGCTCTCAGCTGCTTGTGGTGTGACCACGTGGATGCGGGTGGCGAGGAGGGGCATGCGTGGTCAGCTCTGGGAGGCAGCAAAGGCCTGGGTTGTGCTGGTCTGAGCTGTGTGACAGCTGGTGGCAAAGCTCTGTGTGCTGGGTGTGACCATGACAGCAGCCCCAGCAGTACCTGGGCAGGAGCTGGGAGCCTGCTGCTGCTCCAGGGACACACTCTGGCTGTTTGGCCAGACATTGGCCGGTCTCCCTGTGCTTGCTGTGAGTCGGTGTGGTGTCAGTGCTGGGTGGCTCTCTGCCTTCCCAACACAGCTATTGTGGGAAGTCCTAATGTAACTCTTGTCTCAACATAAACTCCAGATTTCTCAGGAGTTCACAGCTTGGTTGCACAGAGCCTTTTCCAGTTTAGGGACGCTCTGCGCTGACTGCTGCTCCAAGCAGCAATGTCCTGCTGCCCCGGGCCTCTGTCAGAGCGGGGCCAGCAGTGCCCCTGTGCTCAGAGCTGCCTCTGTGCTGGCTGTGGGGTGAGCCCTCCTGCGTTCTGCTGTGCTTGGGCTGGAGCTGCCAGGCCCTGCCTGGGAGTACCCGGAGGGAGCAGTGCCAGTGGGGCAGCTTTGCGCAGTTGACCGCGAATCTTTCATCTGCCATTCGCTTTCAGGACTTTCCCAAAGCGCCTGACAGAGCATCACCACTTTCTGCATAGACCCCTTCCAGTGCTGGGCACTGCTGGGCTCTCACCTCCTCTGGAGTCCCACTGAGATGGGAATGTAAGGCATGGCTGCATCCAGGCTGGTTGTTCTGAGCTAGTGATGGGACTTGCTTAATTTGGGTGGCCAAATTAGATCTAAATGATGTCTGATCTGGTCCCAAACTGTGTTTCCAGCTGGGCTGGCTGACATGGGATGGTGCTATGCTGGGGAATACTGGGTGTTCTGGCGCTTGTGGCAGTGGGGTACAGCCTTGGAGCTAAAATCCCCTCGTAGCTGGCATGGATGTGGGGGGAGTAGGCAGCGGCCACATGGTCTGGAGGAGCAGCTGTGGGCTGAAGGGCTGGCACAGAAGCCTGGCTGCTGGGAATTGAGGGATGCAAGAGCTGCCCCAGCCTGTGATCAGAGCTCCACAACTTGATGGGCATCTTGGCAGTACCATGGTGCTCTTATTGCATCCCTCCCTGTCAGGAGGAGGCCTTTTCTCCTTGTGATCCCACCTTCCTGCTTTGGCATTGGATTCTTTTTTAAAATTGTTCTCCAAGGCTTGCTGCAAGTCGTTATCTCACCGTGCAGCAGCTGCAGGGATTGGGAATCCATGTCCGTCGCGTTCCTGCTGGCAGTGCCCTTCATGGAAGAGACACCTGTCCTCTCACTCCTGCTGCCTCCCGCAGCTCTGGGCAGCACTGGGAGCACGGATCCCCTGGGTGCCTATTCAGGTGGATTTCCTGAAGTGATGCAGTGAGTGCAAGAAATCTTCTGGGGCACGAAAGGTAAAAACTAAGGTAATTTTAGCTGCTTCCTGACTGGAAGGAGGTTTGTGTGATTAAGACCTATTGCATGCCTGCTCACCTCTCCTGCCTCAGTGACTTTCAGACCTGCTATCCAATTACAATCAAACCCTGCTTCTTCTGAATTCCCACAAATCCAGGGGAAATAGATTTCCAGACAGAGCAGAGCACCCCAGCTCGTGGCATGCAAGAGGGAGAGGGAAGTTTGCATCTGTCCAGGGTGTCTGGCTGCATCTCCACTCTGTAAACCCTGGCTCTGAGTCACTGGGGAATTCCTGCCTGGGGTCATGTGTGAGATCTGATTCTGGCCATGTGATCTATGTGATGAAATCCTCTCCAGCCTCGGGGCTCTGTGCCACACTCCCAGCTGCTGCATCTGGAATCCCGCGGGTCCTGCTGGTACTGGAGTTCCAGGGGTGGGAGCTGCTGACTCCGGGTTGCCGTGGTGGCCAGCGTGGGCTGCTGGCCCTGGCTCCCACGGTGGGCTCAGTGCTTGCTGGCTCCTGCTCTTGGTTTTGGGCAGCTTTGGGTATTTACCCCAGCAGTGCCTCCTGTGATAGGGAAAAGGGGTCTGGCCTTCCCTTTGAACAAGGGACTCGAGTGACAAGACAAGGGGGAATTCAGCTTCCCATGCACGGAGGGCAGGGTTAGATGGGATATTGGGCAGAAATTTTTCCGTGTGAGAGTGGTGAGGCCCTGGCACAGGTTGTTTGAAACAGTTATGGCTGCCCCATCCCTGGAAGTGTCCAAGGCCAGGTTGGACAGGGCTTGGAGCAACCTGGGATAGGGGAAGATGTCCCTAGAGAAGATGCACCACATGGCAAGGGGTGGGACTGGATGGGCTTTAAGGCCCTTTTCCACTCAAACAGTTTGGTGTTTCTGTGATCACCCTCTGGGGAGAGCTGTCCGTGCCCCGTGTCCGGAGGATGGAGCAGGGCTGGAGGAGCACACACCCGTGCAGGGTGCCACACTGGTGGCAGGTGGCTGAGGCCAGTGCTGCTCCTGGTGTGAGGTGGGTGCTGCAGGGCTGATGGCACCGTGGCCCTTCTGCTTAGGAGCAGTTCAGTGGGAGAGCTCCTGGTCCTGGGTTTTCACTGCAGTCACCCTTGGAGCCTCAGCTGGTCCAGTCCTGTGTATGGGAGCACAGGACAGGGCCGACTTTGCCGTGGAGGGCTTGGAGCTGATTTAAAAGTGAGAGGCACGTGCTGATGAGCATGTGGGGGGGCTGTGTCAGGACATGGACCTCCCAGGTCATCCACCTCAGCTGGGGTAATTTGGGTGTTCCTGGTGGGCAGAGAGCCTGGGGGAGCCTCGAGGAGCTCTTCAAAAGAGGAGAATAAAGCCATTTCAGGTGGTTTACGTAGAGCTTTTCCAACATGAAGCACAAACAGGAGGAAGCAGGGAGGTGTTTGCTGTAATTCAGCATCTGGGAAGTGGAGCTTCTGCCAGGGTTTGGGAAGGAGGCAGTGGAGGAAGGATGGTTGTTATGGAATGAGCCGTTTGGGAGGGGGAAGATGTGCAGCTTGCGGTTGACGTGACAGAAGAGGAGGGCCCGGAGGGGGATTCAGAGGGAGCGTTCGCCTGCTGAAGAGAGAGGTTAGGGAAATAATTCCAGCAGCAGCAGTGTTGTGGCTGAATAGGGATGAGGCAGGATTTTGTGGGTTATAGGCACTTTTTGGGAGGAGGAGTAATAGTGGTCAATGCAGGGTGGATGCTGTGGGCCTTTGGCTGTGTGGCCAGGGGACAAGGAGGTTTCAGGGACTGGAGCTTGTGTGATAAGAAGTGAGGAGAAGGAAAGGAGAATCAGTGAACTCTTACTGTCTGAGTCATGTCCTCAAGTCCCAGACAGGGTCTGAGTGACGTCCCTAGTCCCTGTGCAGCAAGGGCTTGGGGGGAGATGGGACAAAGCTGGGATTAGCAGCAGCTCTCTTTAATCATGTGGACCTTGGGCTTGTGGGTGCACACTTGAAATGCTGGAGGGGAAAAGAAGCTGAGACTTCATTTTGGACAGGAGACAGTCCAGGAATAGAAAAGCAGAACTATGAATCATCACACAGAGCTGAGGGATGGCGTTAAATTAAAGGCTGGCTGGAGGAAGCGTGGAAGGAGAAGGGAAGGTGCTATGGGCAGAGCCATGTGAGACACCCAAAAAACAGCATCACTGGAGGTGGAGAGTGAGGATGGTCTGTCTGAAGCTGGTGAAAGAAGCTGTAGAGAACCAGGAGGAGAACAAAGAGGATAAAAGGATTGCTGGAATCAATGAGGACAAGGTGTTGTGGCCAGTTTGGTTCCTGAGAGAGGAGCCTCAGGGTCCAGAAGAACCCAGAATCTGCAGGTGAGGCAGGAACAACCTTGTGCAGTCCCCATGTGAGACAGAAAAGGGCAGTGGGAGATCCTGAGGTGGGGATGTCTGTCCTCCAGGGAAATGAAGGCGTGTCAGTGACATCAGACACCTTCCCAGGAGACTGGAGAGAATTCAGAGAGAGGTGGGTTTGGTGGATGGACTGTTGGATGGGTGAGGAATTGCACAGATGGCCACATCCGAAGGGTTATGGTCAGTAGCCAAATGGAAACCAGTAATGAGCGCTGTCCACCCCAGGTCTATACTGGGACCAGTACTGGTTAATGTCTTTATTAATGACACAGGCAGTGGCACTGAGTGCACCCTCGGTGTGTTTGCAGGTGACACCAAGCTGAGGGATGCAGGTGAGAGGCTGGAGGACAGGGATGGCATCCAGAGGGACACTGACAGGAGTGGGCCCATGGGATCCTCATAAAGTGCAGCAAGGCCAAGTGCATGGTCCTGCACCTGGTTCTGGCCAGTCAGCTGTACCAGTACGGGCTGGGGCACCTTCCACTATCCTGGGGTGCTCCAAGCCCCAGCCAGCCTGGCCTTGGACACTTCCAGGGATGGAGCAGCCACAGCTTCTCTGGGCACCCTGTGCCAGGGCCTCACCACCCCCACAGGGAAGAATTTAATCCTGGTATCTAATCTAAATCTCCTCTTGTAGTTTAAAACTATCACCCTTGGTCTGTCACCATCTGCCCATGTAAAACATCTGAAATGGCATTTTTTACTGGAAGTTTTGGTGAGTTATTTGGGCTCTGCCTGTGCTGGCCTCCTCTTGCTCTTAGTCGTGGAAACTTACACAAAGAGGCTTGCAAAACTTACACAAAAGAAACTTACACAAAGAAACTTACACAAACCTCCCCTGTCCTCAGCATCATTCCTCAGTGTCTTCTCTGTCTCCTGTGGAACAGGCCAAGCTTTCCTGTGTCCTTATGTTGGTCCCTGGTGTGCCTGGGATTTGCCTCTAGGTTTTGCTGTTTGTCACTGGTCACCTCTCACTCCTTGTGTAGCTGCTCTGGGCTTAGACTAGGGTGCTGCTGCCACTCCTTTATATTTATCCTTATTAATCTGACCTAATTTCCAGTTTCCCTGTGCATGCTTTCCCATGCCAAGCCTGGTATGGAGCTTGGGTGAGCCAAGTTGATCTCCTACCACACTGGTTTCTTCTGCGCTGGGATGATTTCTGCGTGCGCCATCACTGCTGCTTCAGGGGGCCAACAGCTTTTTGTAATCTTTTTTTTTGTTTTTTCTTTTTCCTTTTTCCTTGTGGATTTGCTTCCAGTAAGATCTTGCCTATGGAGTCTGGTAATCATAGAATTCCAGAATGGTTTGGGTTGAAAGGGACCTTAAAGCTCATCCAGTTCCACCTCCTGCCCTGGCCAAGGACACTGTCCACTAGACCAGGTTGCTCCAAGTCCTGTTCAACCTGGTTTGGAGCACTTCCAGAGATGGGGAGTCCCCAGCCTCTGTGGGCAATACCTGCCCTGGTGGAGTCTCTGCAGTTTGCTGACCTTCCTCCCACAGACTGTAAGAACTTGTGGACAGTCTTTCCTGCTCTGCCTCCTCCCATCAGCTTCCCTCAGAGGGTCAGCTGAAGGGTGCTCTGGTAGACCACAAGACCTGGAAATTGAGTTGGGGAGAGTCTAAGAGAAAATCAAGGACAAAATGACACATGGCCTGGTACAAGTGAGAAATGGGCATGGGAGGAGGTGCCCTTTGCAGGTCTCGGAGTGGATTTTTGGGGAGGGGATTGCACAAGGTGTTTGGGGAGCTCTGGTGGTGAGAGGTGAGGGAGGAGACCGAGATATTCCTCTTGGAGGAGAAATGCTTAAACATGTGTTGGGCTTAGTCAGGTGGTTTGCAGGCTCTGTGGGGTTTGTGGGGTTTGATTTCAAACACAAACTTTGATACTGGAGTGTCTATTCCATTACTGGCCATGTATCATGAACTGATAATTGGTACTACCATCCCCCTGTTCAGTTTAACAGCTTTGCCATCCAGGTTGGGAGGTACTTTGTCTGGTTGGAAAGGTCTTGGATCCCCCATTCCTGGAAATCTTCACACCCTCCCCGGGCAACAACTGAAGGGAGCCCAACCGCTGCTTCTTCAGTCGGTTGTTCCAGTCGTTAATTCCTCCAGCTGATGATAGTTCCCGTTTAATTCCCAATTTACATTCATCTGTTTTAAAAAGTTCATTTTCTCACTTGTTTCTTTAGATTAGACTAAATAAAATTTTGTTACCTGAACATTGTTCCCTGAGAAGTTTACTGTTACTTCATCATCAATTATCTCTTGATGTTCTTTTTGTGAAGTAAATTGCATAACTCTCATTAAAAGTCTCTTCATGAGTTCATTTTGTGTGGTCTTCAAAGAATTTTTATGGCTCTTCCTTACCCAGTGTTCTTAAAATGAAAACCATCAGATTACAGGCAGTGTGCTCCCACTTGAGCCAACCACAGTTCGATGAACTGTAAATCCAGTTCCCTTCTGTGCTGGCTGCTCTTTTTTATGAAGTCCCAGAGTCTGGGTTGGGAGGAACCTTAAAGGTGATCTGTGGCCTGTGTGCATTAGTGCTCTGTTGTCTGGCGTGTCCATCTGCTGCTTCCTGATGGGGCTGGTGTGAATCCACACTGATGGTTCCTGGTCACCCGGTCGTTTCTGCCGAATTGGAAACGGCCCCAAAAGGACGTGGTCTGTGGTTTGGGACCGGGGAATCTGACTGTCCTGGCATTCCTGGCATTTGCCATTTCACCTCTCTTAGAGGTGGCATAGTAAAAATGTTTTCCCAGTTGTCTGAAGCTTCCCAACATCACTGGTAAGGCTCCGGGTGTCACTGGAATCCTCTTACCTGTTGACGTGGATCTCTGGCTCTTCTGAGCCTGGTCCTACTGTGTTTATTGTAAATGACTTTGCTAAGTGATGGTTTATAGAGGGAATGTTGTATGGGAATGGGTTACATGGTCACGGAAACGTGGGCGGAGTTGTTTGTGTCATGGAACCATGGATCCCTTTGGGCTGCAAGGACCTTCAAGGTTGTCCAGTCAAACCCTGTGTCAGCAGCACCTGAACCACCTGGAGGAGTGCAATCAGCTGTAACACGAATTGTTGTTTAAGAACATCCAGTTCCATTGATTCCATCCCCTTCCCAGAGACTGGTGTCAGTGAGGGCTGCTGGGGGCTTGGGGGGTTCCCCTTCCTGGGGACAGCAAGGGAGTTGGGGGTTCCCCTTCCCGTAGGCACTGGTGTCAGCAAGGGCTCCTGGGGCTATGAGGTCACTTTGCTCTCTTCCAGCCATTCCTGAATATCTCTGTTGTTTCAATATTTATTAAAAACTCTCATGAGCAGGAGTGTGAGCTCACTCTTCCTCGCTCTTCCTTGCACCGTTGTATTCAGGTTGTTTGTGCCTTTAAACTAAAGTTACGGTTTTTTGATGACATTTTAAAAATTGTTTCTGCTGATGGTTTTGCCATTCTACGTTTGTCTGTGCTTGCTCCTGCCGAGGGTTTGTGTCAGCGCTGTGGTGCTGTCTGTGCGAGGCCCAGCAGACCCCTGGGCCTGCTCTGGGGAGCAGCCGTGCCTCCCGTGCGGCTCTGTGCTCCACACAGCCGCTTCCTGCTGCTCTCAGCATTGTTACAGACTCCTTTTCCTGAAGGCTTCAGCTTCCTACACCGTTTTTGATGCTTCCTGTGTTCAAGATCTTATTGACATCTGTTTCCTCCTCTTTCTTCCTACTTTTTACCCTTTTTTGGGCAGTTTGGATGTCACTTACCTCCAGGTGGGTTCGGGAGTTTTAGCCAAGTTGTTGTCCTGGTGTTTTTATGAAGTGTTGGCATTTGGACTGTCTGATCAATTATTATGGAAGTATAAAAACACAAAGCACAGTGAAAGCCCCAAACTGGGGCTTAGAATCCTGGAATGGTTTAGGGTGGAAGGGGCTTTACATCCTTCCATTCTACCCCCTTGCCATGTCAGGGACACTTTCTGCTAGACCAGATTGCTCCAAGCTGTGTCTAGCTTGGTCTTGGACACTTCCAGGGATGGTTCAGCCACAATTGCTCTGGGAAAGCCCAGGTTGCCCTGCTTTCCTCTCCAGGGGTCGGGTCCTGCTGCTGCTCCCCCATTGTCCCTGGCTCCCCCTGTGCCCGTGGCTGTGTCTGGTGGGCTCCTCCCAGCGCTGGCCCTGGTGCAGCGTCCCTTCCTCTCCTTGAGCTAGTTCTGCTGGTCCCAGAGTGCGGCAGCGCTGCCACATTTAGGTGGCACAGTAAAATAAGAGCAGTTACTGAGGATTTGGGTTACTTTATTATGGAAGTAGGTGCAAAGCAGCTTTCTTCAGGTGAGCAGGGTGCAGTGGTCAAGAGACAGGGCAGGTCTGGTCCCCTCAGTCCCCCTGCACTAAATGACACGTCCCTGTGCCCTGGCCATGTGGATGTGGCATTTGGGAACGTGGTGGTGGCCTTGGCAGTGCTGGGGGAACACTTGGTCTTGATGGTCTCTGAGGGTTTTTCCAACCTTACTGATTGTGTGATTCCATGACAAACTGTGCTTCTGGCACAGCCTGGCCCTTGGGCTGCCCCATGCCCCGGACAGGGGGTGTTGAGGCTGGTGAGTGGGTGGGGGTGTGGGGCACGGGGTGAGTCCTAGGCTGGGCATCAGAGCCAGCAGGGCAGTGGCAGCTGTGGTCAGGCTGAGGGCTCCCCAGATCTGCAGCGATGAGGGTCCCCGCAGCAGGGCCACCGGCGTGTCTGGGGACAGGCACAGCTCCCCTGCTCAGCGTCCTTGGAGCAGCACTGTAGGACTGGGAGACCCCTGCCCATGGCACTGCCAGCTCTGTGCTCTGCCCGCTGCCAGGGCCCTCGGGGAGCAGCAGCAGTGTGTGAGCAGACCTGCAGCTGGAGCTGCTGTGGCTGCATGTGCTGGCCTCAGCCGTGTCCAGGGTGAGTCAGCGGCCACGCTGTGACTCAGCCGCGGGCTCTGCTGTGCCGCTGGCTCCGGCTCCTGAGTCACTGCGCTGGCAGGCTCGGCCCTGCACGGGCGGGCTGCGGGCAGCGCTGGGAAGGACACAGGGAGGAGTCCGGCTGCAGCTGTGCCGTGGGGGTCCCAGCACGAGCGTGGGAGGAGCCCGGCTCCGTGGGATCTTGCCGGGTGTCCTGCAGCGTGTCCCCTCCACAGCAGTGCCATGTGTGACGTGGAGCAGCAGCAGGGCCGCCTGCGCGACACGAGGAACTCGAGTGGGTGACTGACTGCAGGGTTCAAGGTGCTCACGGGCTCAGGATGGATCAGAGGTCGCAGCGGCTCACCCCCGCTGGTACATGTCTGTACAGGCAGTGTGTGCAGCTGTGCTCCGGGAAGTTCTCTCCAGAGGCTGGAGGAGAGTCTGGCCTGGAGCACACCCTGCTTTCATGGGAGATCAGCTGTAGAAGTACTTTCAGCCCTGGAGCCTTGCCAGTCTGAGGGTGGGGATGGCTCCACGTGAGCTCCTGATGGAGCAGGCACTTGCTGTACTCCACAGACTCTGGTATAGAAGATGACATCCTTCCAGCTGCCCCAGGTCTGGGCTCTCAGAGCCAGGCTGGAATTTTCTGTAGGTGGGAAGTTGCTTTCCTTGAGGTTGGACATCAGCGTCCAAACCTGCAGGAAGGGCTTTGGGAGTGTATCTGTAATCATGGCAGGACTGTTGCTCATGGCCAGGTGTCCATTGTCTTCCAGGCATGGGCAGGGCAGTGGAATGCACCTGCCATGGCAAACTCCTCTCCATCAGCACGTTGCCCGCTCTCTGACGGTTGGTCTGTGTGAAGGTACATGATCAGAGCTGGGCTGAGCAATTTCAGTCCTTGGATTGGGCGTAACAGCCAGGGGAGGCCTGGGCCCATCAGCTAATAGTTGTGCTGACCATAGCGGGGCCAAGGCATGGAGCATGTGGAGGGGAAAGTGGCCCTCTGTCTGGACAGAAGACAGAGGGGCAGCTCTTCTCTCCTCTTCTGGGAGATGTGTCTATGTTAGCTGAGGCTTCCTGGGCACAGGGAGCTCCCCTGATCTACCTCAGCAGCTTTGCTGATGCTCCCAGGGTTGCAGTTTACATTGTGGTGTTTGCAAACCCAAGGTATGAGTCCAGGAGTTCCATGGTGTTCTGCCAGGTCCTTCCCAGCTTTGCTTTCAGGAAAGGCTTGTGGCTGCACGGTGGAGTGGTGAGAGTGGGGTGGGACAGGGTACCCTGTGCCAGTGATGGTAATTAGCACCTCGGCTCCACACTGTTCTCGGCTGACCAAAACCACTGTGGGGCTTTGCTGTGTCAGGGAAAGGGCCTGCCCTGGGAGGCACTGGGCCAGTGCTCCTCGTAGTGCCTGGAGCCATCCCGTAATTCCCTGAGTGACTCATGAGCACATAAAGCCTTTTCCTGCTGCTGAGGCACTGGGGAAGCCTTGGTCAGCAGGATCACTGTGTGTGCTCCAGGATCAGCTGAGGGACAAGTTGGCACTGGACTGGGCCCCTGTGAGTCGTGAGCTTCCATCCCCTGATATGCTGACATGGGAGGCTCTCTGGAAACCCAACTGGCTGCTGCAGGAAGCAGGAGCAAACACCTGAGCGTGGCTGGCCGTGGTGCTGGGGCCAGGTGCAGGGCAGTGGTGTAGGTAAGTGCCATCTCCTCTCCTGGCACTGGGGATGGGAATGTGACAGGTTTAACAGTTAAATTCCCAATGCTGGTAATTGTCGTTCAGTCGAAGTCTCTAATTGTGCCGTTTCCATGGAAATAGAATGATCTTGTGATTAAGATGTGAGGCTGAGGTGGCAGCTCTCTGGTCCTTTGGAGCTGCAGGCCCTTATTTGCTCCCACGTTGTGTCTGTCTGTGAGGGGAGACACACAGCTGCCCTTACACGGCAGTCTGGGTTCCTGCCTTCCGAAAGGTGTCTAGGAGCCCTGCCTTGCCCCAGGGATCCTGGCAGAACCTCCTCAGGTGCATCGAGCAATGGTATCGCTCGTTCTGTGTCGGCTGAGTGGGTTGTCCTCTATGGAAACTGTGGGATCCAGAAGTGGGGGAGTTGGCTAATACGGTGTCAGGGATGGAGGTGACATCACCTGAATCTGCTCCCCCAGGCTCCTCGTCATCGTCAGCGGTCTCAGGCTGAAGTAGGAGTGATAAGTAGGTTGGGTGACTTGGGCACTAGAAGTGCTGATTTCTCTCCATGCTGTGGGAGAGCCGAGGGTGCTGGATCAGATCTGGAACTGTAAACCGCAGATGGCTGGAGTTCAGCTTGAGAGGAGGAGGAGGAGGAAGAGTTGTGATGGGACCCACTTTAATTCTGGCACCCTCCTGCACAGGGTGGTGGTGCCAATGGGACACGGGGCTGGTGGGGCTCAGCAGGGCCTCTCCCTGCAGAGCTGCCAAGGAAAACTGGGCTCTGCAGAGCAGATCCATTCTTGGGAGGCTGGGGAACTGGGGTGTGCAGCCTGCCTCTCCCAGGTCCCCAGACTCTCTTGTCTGGCTGAGTGGCCTTGGCATTTCTCCTGCTTCCCTGTCTCGGGTAATGCCTTGGAAGGAAATCCCGCAGTCACCATGGTCATAGAACCCAGAACCTTAAAGCTCATCTGGTCCCACCCCCTGCCATGAGCTGGGACACCTTCCACTAGACCAGGCTGCTCCAAGCCTCATCCAACCTGGTCTTGAATACTTCCAGGGGTGGGTGGGTTAGCCACAGCTTCTCTGGGAAATATTTTCATAGAGTTGTTGAGAATAACCCCAGGATTTCATCTGAGAAATGCTGGGACTGGAGATGCAGGAAACACTTGCTGGGCCCCAAGTAGAGCTCACTGTGGCTTGGCAGATCGAAGTCTAGAGTGCTGACCTCCAGCCTGGAGCTGGGAGGTTGATCAGCTCTTCAATCCCTCACTCAAAGCTGGAAAAATGTACAGCTTTGGCCAAGCTGCCGTGTTTTTCCCCAGCCTGCTTTTGGGAAGTGTCTGAATTGCTTTTGCTGAAACTTCTATAAATACCATCCCGATGCAGTGAGCGAGCATGGAAAATGTCAGTGGGAATGTGGGTTTGGCAGCCCTGGGCCTCGCCACCGCGGGGACGGTGTGAGAGCCCCAGCCGTGGCCCTGCTGGCAGCTCGGCGTGTGCACACGGGGACAGGGGGACAAGGGGCCCCCTCCTCGTGCTGCTGCCAGAGGGGCTCCAGGGGCTCCCCTGCCCCCTGCCCGGCCTGAGCTGCTGCCCTGCTGTGCATGGGCTGGGCTGTGCCTTTCCTGCTCCCAGGAAGCCGTTCCCGAGCCCAAAGCTGCGTCTTGTGTTTCTGTGGCCTCGCATGGAGCTTTTGTCCTTGGGTTTGGCCGAGCGTCCTTTGAGTGCGTGTTCGCTGAGCGCCACCGCAGCCCTGATGAGACATTTCACAGTGATGTTTTATGTGAAAAAATCTCCTCTTTTGGACCTGCTTAATTGGACGTGATGTCCCCAAGTTCCTGCTTCGGAAGAAACAGTGAACAAATTGTTCCCTAGTAGCCTCCTCCTTTTTTCTCCCGGCATGGAAAACTCCATTCCCCCTCTGCCATCTTCCTTTCCAGGCTCCCTGTACAGTAGTTGTTCCTGTCCTGTCAGTCATGGTACCTGGCGAGGACTGTGGGTCAGGACGAGAGTGTTGGGATATTCCCTCTCTTGTTCTCCATTCTTTACCTAGTAATGGCTGGCACCCTCTTTGCTCTTTGATTGCTGCTGAGCAGCGAACTGATGTTCACAGAATCATGGAATCATGGAATTGTTCGTGTTTGAAGGGACCTTAAAGCCCATCCAGTTCTACCCCCCTTCCACTAGACCAGGTTGCTCCAAGCCCCCCCGTCCAACCCAGCCTTGAACACTTCCAAGAATGGGGTAGCCACAGCTTCTCTGGGAAATGTTTTCATAGAGTTGTTGAGAATGACCCCAGGATTTCATCTGAGTGGTGAGAACTTGCAGCTTATTTTTCCAGATGTAAAATCAGAATTGTTTGTTTCTGATGATTCCACTTCCCATTGGTCACCTGCTGTTGTGGCAGCTGGACACTCGGGATTTTAAGGTCGTTTTGCCACTTGTTCTCTTTGTTTCTGCCACCTTGAGTAATGCTTTGAGCTGCTGGGGTTTCCTTGCTTTATATTGCTCTCCCTGTGCCTGTCACATACCTCATACTTGTTCTGTACCTTCCTGAAGTTCTGTACTTCCCCTGAAGTTCCAGGGCGGCAGACCGGGCTGCACTGCCTGTGAGAGCTGTGTTGGCAGAGCTCCCCTTGAGTCCGAGCCTTGGCCTGAGCACCGCTGGATCTGTCCCTTCTCCCCGGCTCTCCCCAGCCAGCTGCCTGTTCCCTGTGTGCCTGTGGCCAGGGCAGGTTTCCTGTTTGCCGACCTTCTAGCAGCACAGCATGGCAGAGCTTTGCAGCCATGTCCTCCCAAAGCAGAGTTCTCCCAGGGAGGGATGCCGTGGTCATGGGGAACACATCATGGTGCTGGGGTGCACACTGTGGTCCTGGGGTGCATGCCATGCTCCCTGGTAGCCCTTCCTCTAGCCTTGATGTCTCAGTGCTGTTCATTCCCACCTTCTCCCCAGCACAGCACGGAACCAGCTGCATCTAAAGAGCCTCGTGGAGGTGTGAACCCCACAGCCTTGCCTGGGACTTGCTCCAGGCACTACACAGGTGCCCCAGTTGTGCTGTGGATTTTGAGGTGAGCAGCAGCACACAGTGGGTGCTGGAGTTACCAGGACTGGCGTCGTGGTGTTACCGGTCTGGTGCCAGCCCTGGGCACCCCCAGGGAGGTTCCCAGCAGTGTTTCATCTCCACCAAGGTCACCTCTTGGGAGCCATCCCAGCCCTTCCCTCAGTACAGGGTTGCCTGTGGGTGGGGAAGGATGTCCCTCACTGCCCCCATAATGCCCTGCAAATCTGGAGCAGCGATGCTGTTCCTGGGCAGGGTGTTGGGTAATACTCACCTGTTGCCATTTGGTTTTGGAGGTTGGTGTCACTAAAGCCAGAAAACCAATAAAATGATGAGCCGCAGGACTTGGGAGAGAGAACACGAACAGCAAATGCAGTAATTCCAAAGAATGTCATATTTGTGCCCAAATCACATAAAGCCCCATTAATGAGGGAGGCTGTGCCAACAGCCAGCCTGGCACGTGGAGCGGGTGGCACATCTGAGCAGCAGGACTGGCACAGAATCGGTCCTAAACAGAGAGGAAGAGTTGGTGTTACGGAGCACAGACCAAGAGTGGAAGTGAGCAGAAGAGGTGGGACACGAGCGGCCATTGGCATCCAGCTGGTCAGTGCCTATTGGGAATTGGGAGGTTTATTGGGAACAGGGATGTTTTTAGCTGTGATGATTGTCTGTACTGTCTGAAACACAGTGTGCAGGGAGCTGTGCAGTGTAAACATCTCCATCCCTGTTTGGAGAGGTGGAATCCTTTCTCTGAATGATTGTTCAGTTCTGAACAGCAGCTGCCAAAGCCAGGTGTTTCCAGAGTCCCAGCTTTGGGCAGCTGGCACCTAGAGCTGGCTGCAGAGCTCCCTGCAAGCTGGCTGTGAGAAGATGAGCGAGGTTGGAGTGGGCTAATGCTCTGCCAGCCTTCAGCAGGATCCGTGGATGACTCAGGTATTTAGGATACAGTTAGGCTGATACTGATTCCTGAGAGAGCAGTGCAGTGCCTGACATAATCCGAATTAGAGGAGAATTAGAGGAGGGAAGTGGGTGCTGAGTGATGTAGTTTGATGGGATCTGCTTTCCATGACATTGAGAACAGTTCCCGAGCAGTGGGATTAGTGAAAGGTGTTAGTGATTAAATAATATCTTGAGGCTTCTTTATGGTATTTGGGTTAGTCCAGAGTGACCTCAGGAAGGAACTGGACGAGTCAATGGTTAACGTGAGATGTGTGAAGTGGGCTAAGAACTGGGGCCCTCAGTGTGTAGTTGTGAATACAAACTGGGCTGAGGCAGGTTTGGGGGGATTCCTGGGGATCCATCCTCTCCTGTGAGCATTTAGTGTCTGTATTGGGTCCTGGAAAAATCATCAAGAATGGTTCTCCCTGCCAAATCCAAGGTGGTGTGAGGCACTCAAAGCCATCCCCTTTGCCCCGACCACATGGGAAGTTGGTTTTGGTGCCGGGGGATTTGAGGTCTCCCTTGTTGCTCTCTGTGGTCACGTCAGGCAGGGGCCCCACTGTGACTCAGGCAGCTGGGACCCCTCCGACCCTGCTGGGGCTTGGTCAGGCAGCTGGGACCCCTGGGGCCCTGCTGGGCCTCAGTGTTGGCAGGGAGCCACGAGGTGAGGGTTGCTGAGGCCGAGGGTGTGAGCTGGGCAGAATGACGCAGGGACCGGTCCCTCCTGGGGCCCTGGAGTGAGATGTGGCACCCATTCCCATTTGGGACGACGAGCCTGCAGGCTGAGGTGTCTGTGGCTGCAGCAGGGAAGCCTCGGGGGATGGTGGGAACAGAGAACCAGGTGCAAGACCTGCACCTTCTGTCCCACCTTCCGGCTGCGGCTTGTGGCTTTCAGTTTCTGGGTTTTTCTGCTGTCTGTGGTTGTGGTTGGCCTCTGTGCAGAGGCCTCGGGGAGGAACCCAAAATGCCTGAGTTAGACACAGGTAGGCTCTTTGGGCCACTGGAGTCTATAAAGGTGAGCACTGATGGAGATGATTGGCATGGGGAGGCTGCTTCCAGCAGGGGCTGCTCCAGGGGTCAGAGCTGGGACTCTCGTGCCAAAGTGAGAGCAGGAGCAGGAGACATCAAACCCTTGGTCAGCCTGGAGTAGGGTCTTTGGCTCAGCATCCCTCTGGCTGGGGCTGCCTCTGGCTTTCTCCAGGACCTGGGGCAGCACCTGAGGTATGAGTGGCTTCATTGAAATGGATAGTTTTACCTAAGTGTTTGTTGTGAAGGTGAGTTCCACGTGCCAGGTGACATCTGCTTCTTTAACATCCCAAGGCTGATGTTTCCTTCTCTAAGTCCATTACCTGTGAGTGTCGAAGTTCCACATGGGTCTGGGGCCTATCCACCATGAGGGAGCTGGAGAAGGTTGTTGGGGGCTGGAGCACTGCAGTCCCCCTGCTCCAGGTGGGATACAGAGGTATTACTAACACTGTTCTCACAGCTGGCTCTTGTTGTTTGCTGCAAAACAATCTCTGCCTGTGTGTGCAGATGCTGTTAGTCACCATGCTCACCTCAGCGGATGACGAGGTGGGAGCAGCAGTAACACGGTGTTTGTTGGGGTGCTCCGGCCCACGTGAGCATCCTGTGTTGTTGTCAGCCTCAGTAGCTTTTTAGCTTGTGTTTTGAAAATACTTCCTTTGCCTGCTCTGTTGTTCCTGAGCAGGTGCCTTTGGGAGCAGGGCAGAAGGATGGGATCTTTCCGTGGCTTTAATTGTTTTGCATGTTTCCCAGGGAGGGAGGAGCGGTCTTGGAGAGCTTTGGGGAGCACTATTGGGAACATCCCTTTGGGATTCTGGGCTGCTCCCCTCTCTGTGGAGCTTGATGACCCTCCAGTCCTACCTTTTGCTAGGGTCGGCTCTTCCCAAAATTCTTGCGTTGCTGGTGTCTGCGATGCCACATGTGCAGAGCCGGAGGGTGTGAGGGCAGGTGGTGTGTGCAGTCAGCACAGGCCTGCCTTGGGGGCCCAGGCTTCATCTGCTGCTGGGCTGGGTGGGAGCTCTGCTTGTGGCTGCAGAATGTCCTGTGTCCCTGGGCACTGGGATGTCACCACAGTGAAGGAGCTCCATGCTCCAGCTGAAGGACAGCTCTGTGACCATCCTTTGCAGGCTGCTGTGGGGTCTCTGCCTTTCTGCCAAGGCAGGAGGGATTTTTCGGCCTCGTCTATCTCCTGCCATGTTCTCCTCCTGACCTCCATGTGGATTTTCATGTCCTCTGAGTCCCACTGCTGCACCATTCACTTCTTAGTTTCACCCCGTTGCTATTTTTCATGCCATTTCTTCTTTTGTTTGCTGCTTTTGGAATAAACTGGAGGATTTTCACCGTTTAAGTGATGGTTATGGAAAAGATTTTAAAGCGAGGCTTGAGGACCTGAGGAGGTCTTCTTTCGTCCTCTAACCAAATTTTTACCTGGCCTTTTGTCTTTGGATTTCAAAATCTCAAGGAGATTTCATAATGTCTGGCCTAATCATGCTGATGCTGCTCATACCTGCATCACCAGTGGGGAGCTTGGGAATTGGGAACATCCTGGTGCCTGGAGACAGCCCTGTTCCATGGGAACACCTCTGTGCCTGGGGCCAGCCCGGTGCGTGGCTGGCAGCGTGGCGGGGCTGCTCGTGCCCTGCAGTGCAGGTACCAGACTACCTGCAGATCTAGTCAGGATACTGGTATGGACAGCCCTGCATGCAGAAGTGCCTGGAGGTAGCTTAAGGAGCAGAAGTGATTGCTGCTGCCTTGATCTAGTATTACACCCTGTAGGTCACATCCCAAAGCATTATCTTCCGGGGCTTCCCTGAGGCACCAGGGTCTGGACCAGCTTAGGAAGCATCACCCCTGCATCTGTTATCCCTACATCTGCCTTCCCTGCATCTGACTTGCATCATTGTGGGTGCAGGATCTGCAGCATGGTCACTTCCACAGGGTCCACGGCAGGATGCCCTCTTTGAGAGGCTGGCAGCAATTTGGTGCTTGGCTGCTCTCCTTGGTGGACAGGAGCGTGGCTGTGCCCTGTTTGGGTGGCATGGGCCTGACCTCACGTGTGTGGGAGGGAGGCATTTGTTTCAGTGCTGCATCCCGGGGTGGGGGGAGAAGGTGCAATTTCCTCATCAGCAGCTCGAGGTTTGCGGCAGGACCTGAGCTGGGGGTGTGCAGTGTGGGAGGAGGGAGGGAGCTGGTGCTGGAGTCGGGCTCTCCTCTGACTGTTACTTACTTCCCAGCTGGTGTTAACTCTCTGCTGGCTGGGCCTGTTCCTCCTCTCCATGGAAACTGTAGGGAACAGAGGGCAAGAGGCCTCGGAAAGTCAGTCAGCCTGTCAAGCGTCAAACCCAGGGCCCACACAGTGGGCACAGGCACAGGGACAGGGCAGGGCATGAGGGTCCAGCCGGCAGTGAGGGTCTGTGGCAGAGCTCAGACCTGGAGCAGTGCCTCACCTCTCCGTCCTGAGACCCTGGCAATGCGCCGAGGCTGTGGGGTGGGTGTTTGGCACTGGAGAGCAGGAGGACATTGTCTCTTGGGCCCAGGGTGGTTCGGGCAACCAGAAGGGGTTGTTGGAGTGCTCGGGGTGACCAGAAAAGGTCACCACAGTGGAGCTATGCGGTGTGCAGTGGTGCTGTGGTGGATGCTGAGCCTGTGGCAGGACTCGGCGTGAACGTGTCTCTCTGCACTGGGTCAGGGGACGCCTCTGTTTCCTTCTCCCTCCTCCTGTTTGGGCCGAGGACGTCTCTGGCTCCATCGTGGCCCCGTGAGGCCAGCAGGCAGGGGCTGGCCCCCGCCACCGCCTCCGAGTGACGGTGCCTCTGACGCTGGCAGTGTGGGCTGTGACGTGGGGCTGCGGGGGCTGCGGCGCTGCACCCCGGGGCCGGGCCACCGAGCCTGCGCCCCCAGACGCTCCGGCTTGGCAGAGCCTCATCAGTATTCCTGGTGCATGGCTGAGCTGGCTGGAGCTGGTTTGCAGAGCCCGGTAGCTCCAGCATGGTCCTGACACAGCGCTCGGTGTCCTCCTGCAGCTGCGGGCGGGCTTGGCTGCCGTCCCTGGCACTGCACAGAGCCCTCCTGCTCCGCTGCTCCAGCTGGACGGCATGTGCCGGGGCCCTGGGTGCCCTGCAGCCTGGCACAGGTGCGGTGTTGTCACCTGTCCTGCACCCTGACTTTGTCCCTGGCAGTGGTGCTTAGCCACTGCCAGCACGGTCTGTGCAGGGCTGTCAGCCTCGGGCACTCGCAGCCCTGGTAGCACGCAGGGCCTGGAGCTGCCTGGGGTCTTCACGTGCTCCTGGGCTGCCGCTGTATCTGCCCTCTGTGCGGGCACTGGGAGCTGTCGGGTTCCATGCTAGGAACCTCATCCCTCCCCCAGCTGCCGAGGCAATGCTGGTCCCTCATCCATGCTGGATGTGTGGGGCTGAGGGGGGGCCCCAGGCTCAGGCCCCTCTGCAGAGTGACAGTGCCTTTGAACCCAGGAGGGATGGTGAGTGCAGGTGTCCCATCCTCCCAGCTGGGCTTCTCCCTGACAACAAAATCACCTTATCTGCACATCTCTGGAGCAGCAATACTGTGTGTGACTGGGGGAACACAGGGCTACCAGTGCTGGTGGGTCAGGGAGAGCAGTGACACCAGTGTCATGGGGTCTGGGGAGCACAGTGGAACATTTAACCATGGTTTAGACTCCTTTTCCTTTTCGGGGCTCCACCCTGAATGTCACACCAGGGCCAACCAGCACTGGAATGTTCCTTGGCTCTCGGACTCTTCCCATGCAGCTGTTGTTAAGCCTCTCATGGATTATATTAATTTCAGCCAGATGTTCACGGCCATGATGTTTGTACCATGCATGTGACTGAAAGAAGGTCTGGTAAGGGACAGCTTGCTTCTGTCCTCAGGCACCTGCTCTGGGTCAGATTGCCAAAGCCCTGTTACTCCCCAGCTCTCCGAGATGCTTCTGCAGCCCTGCATAGCCCTGGGGACTCTGGCTAAGCTGCTGCTCACTAGCAGCTTGTGAACAGGTGAGCTGTCACCTGTCATCTGCCTTAGACATAGACACAGCTCCAGTCCAACCCAGTATGGTTATGGTGTGAACTGCCAGAGAAGAGGGACATTAAAGGCATGTGGGGATTTTCAGTGATGGCTCTCCTCAAACCCTGGTGTTTTCTGGTCTCCTTCTCAGAGCAGTTTCTCAGTTGGTGGAGGGCTGAGGCAGCTGGAGCCCATGTGTTGCCGAGACTGACAGGGTTTGAACCTGCCCTGGGGTACAAATTCCCAACCTGTGCAGGTGCCCTGCAGCCCTCAACCCCAAGACTTGAATCTAAGGCTCCATTTTAGCCTATTTTAGACATCTTTCGGAATAACGTCAAGGGGATCATGTCAATATGCATATCAGTGCACACAGCATTTGGAAACCTTTGCCACAAAACAGCCTAATTAGGTAAGAACAGTTACCTAGTAACCACTGTTACTGTGGTATAGACCAGTATCTGACTGGGGTGCAGCAGGACAGGCGTACCTGTATTTCTTCTTAGGCGCTGGAGGTTCCAATTGAGTGTTGTGCCCAGGTTCTGACTCCGTGTTTAAGAAAGGTGGAGACAAACTGCAGAGAATTGGGAATGCTTTAAAAACACAAATAGCTTTAAAAATATCATCCCTGGTAGGACAGGGAAGGGATGTCGTCAGCTAAGGGGAACTCTCCATGTTTTCCAGTAGGTTTAATCAGAATATGGGTGGGATCACAGGAGGAGGAAGAGCTGGAGCAGGAAGGAGGTCACAGGCACGAGGGGACTTGAGGAGGTCGTGGTTCTGGAGGGGTCCTGGGGAGGTCGTAGGGATGGGTCAGACAGACCCTGTCAGGGGGATCCAGCATGTCCAGTCCTGCCTCAGCGGGCAGCACAAGGTGCATCATCTCTCCAGCAGACAGTTTTGTGATTCAGCGACACCTCACAGCCAGAACCTGCCAGAATATTTTAAAAAGCTGAGACTCATGTGGAAGGGGAACCATCTGGTGCTGTTGCAGTATGTGTTAAACCCAGGGTTTGGAAAGAAATGGATATAGACGGTCCAGTCTCCCCACAGGAAGGACTTTCCATCCCTGGGAGCATAGAGCTGTGCCAGACATGGTGGATAGGAGCTTGTGAGGGTCTTGACCTGGTTGCCCGCCCAGAGCCAGGTACCTGTCCCTGAGGTACCCCTGACAGGTTGGCTCTGACAGCCTGGTCCCTGCAGCCAGCCCTGTCTGGTGTTCAGTACTTTGGAAGACATTCCCTTGTAATTGCTTCCTGCAGAATTCCTCATTGTCGCTGCAGTGCGGCTGCTCCGGGAGACGGGATGGCAGATGCTGTGCACGCGGGTCGGATCCAGTCTGGCAGTTCGTGTGTTCCTGTGACCTTGGCACAGATGGCAGAGCTGCAGCTCTGGGGGGTTGGCAGGCGCCTTCTGCTCAGTCCCGGGCACAGGTGCCCGTTGTCTTGGGAGGGAGGGCAGTGGGATGTGTCATTGTCTGCCCACGGGACAGGGCTGCGGCGTGGAGAGAGGCAGCTCTGAGCTGCAGCTCCCCAGTGGGTACCGGGGAAGGGAACTGAGGGCTGGTGCTGACACCTGAGGGAAGAGCAGGACGTGAAGCCCCAGGAGAGGCTCTGGGTGGGACCTCTGCTTCTGCATGCTGTGATGGGATCTGTGGTACTGACAGGGATGGGAGGGGAGGTGGATGGTGGGATCTGTGGTCTTGAGAGAGGAGGGAGAAGGGAAAATGGCCGAGGCGCTGGCTGTGCAGTAGGGAGGGGAAGAGCTCTAGGTGGGGTTTGGCTGTGTCCAAGGCCTGGGTGCATCCAGAAAACTGGAGAAGTAAGGATGAGGCCTGCTGTGGAGGAGGATGAGGGTTCAAAGAGAAGGCACAGTCCAAGAAGGTGGTGGGAGTTTGGAAGAGTCGAGGCAGCGGAGTCAAAGACTCCTGTATAAGGAGGTGGAAGGGGAGGTGCTTCATGTTAAGGTGTTCCCTGAAGGGGCCTGGAGAAGCAGGAGAAGACCTGGGCTGGCTCAGCAGACAGGGCTTTCAGTAAGGTAAAAATAGTTTAAGGGGGAGTCAGGCATCTTTTTTTTTCTTCCCCAGAGGGAGCACAGATCATACTTGCAACGTGAAGGAGGAAAGCCAGTATGAGGGAAAAGGTGTGGAGGAAAAAAGAGGAGGAGGAAGAGAAGGAGGAGGAGGAGCACCCTGGGGTGATGCTGGAGACAGGGAGTGCAGGCAGCAATGGGGGGTGCTGGGGAAAAGGCAGAGGAGGTGCCATAGTCAGGACTCCAGTGGCCGAGGAGGAGGGTCAGTGCTTAGTGATGGTGGGTTTGATCAGAGGAAATGACTGCCCTGGAACGAGACAGGAGTGAAGCTCTGTCTGAGGTGGTCACACTTCACCTGGCGCCCTCTGCTCTGGGCTCGGGGGAGCTCTGGAAGTCAGTGCTCCTGGGGGTCTGTGCTCCAGGGTGTGAGTGCTTAGGGCTCCCCGGCCCCTGGGGTCCATGCTGACGGTTTTCACGTGTCCCTGCGCACAG